>JACDOX010000003.1:17580897-17704731 GCA_014549065.1 Cardinalis cardinalis
TCCTGGTGGCTGCAGAAGGCAGAGCTGCCTCCAGCCCCTGCAGCTGCAGGAGCGGCCCCTTGCCCTGAGGGATGGCTCTGCTGGAAAGGCAGCAGCCATTTATCCCTCCTACCTGGCAGCTGTGAACCATCCCATGATCATTTAACACAAAAAGACATTAGTGTCCATTATAGATACCTCTGCAGTCCCCTTCTCCTTCTAAAAATGTCCAAAATGTCAATAAAGCAAAAATTGCTACATGCTTTGCTGAAATGCCACACAAAAAACCAAAGGTGCTTAGCAGCTTCTTCAGAGCAATARAAGTTTCAGAGCAGTAATTAGCTTATATTTTTCAGAGTCTACCACTGGCTTTTTTCAGCYTTTAGAAAAGAAAAAAAATTAATCAAGATCATTTAGAAATCCAGCCAACAAGTGAAATCAACTATATTTAAGCCTAACATAAACAAATGCTGACAACCAACTCAAATGATAACTTTTAACATTCATAAATTGAGAGTGAACATGAAAGCTGTGGACAAGAAGACACTTTCTGGACTCTCATACCTCAGAACCTGTGATGCCAAAAAAGCAAATAAAAGAAAGCAGCAAGAGCTGGGCATGTGGGCCTGCAATAACAGCAAAGCAACAGGACAGGCATCAAAATGTTAGATACCAACAAAGACCTTGGCAAAGGCTGAAGGAGATAAGATAACAGAGCTTCCTGAAAAGAAATCAATACCTGAAACCAAAGAGGATCATTGAATTAGAAAAACTGTCCTTTTTTTTTTTTTTGGCACTCAATTTTTAATGAGCAAAACGTTCACTGCCCGAGTCAGAAATGCTGCCAATGCCTTTTAAGTAGTGTTTGCTGGTGATTAATGGTATATTCTACTAAAAGTATGATAAGAAGCAAACTAATGAAAATTCATCAGTGGAAAAAAAAAAAAAAAAAAAAAAAAAACAAGGACCAAGATGTTTATCAAATGCCCACCTTCAAAATGCCACAGTTTTAATGTATGGAAAGTAATAATAAAAACAAACCCAAAAAAGACCTGAAGAGCAAATCAAGGCATTTTTGAGTGTACAAAGAAAATTTTAAGACTCTGTTCATTTTCTATCCAATGTAGTTACTTGTCCTACATCTTAAAGGAGTTGCAAGCAAATTCTGCAATTTAATATCTTTGCTTGTATTTCCTAATTAACAAATAYACTTCGGCAGCTTTGCAAATTGGCTTCAATTCAGGAAAATATTAACCATCTGCTGAAACTAAGCACATTTTATACCTTCCTGAAGTCAGCTGGAAACAGAAGCATGCATGCCTATATGCTAAAAATGAAACATATGCTCCAGTGATATGCCGAAATGGAGCCTCGGTGTTAAAAGGTCTTAATTCATGCTTGAAACCATCTTGAAATTCTTTGGTGAAAGGCAGCATGGCAAGAAAAACACTGGGTTTATCCTCATTGGAGCCACTAAACTTCAGACTATACATATATTTTCTAAACCAGATGACAGAACAGACACCTCATCATTCTCTCTGGTTCTGCAAAGGGGTACCCCCAAAATATCTGGCTGCAACACCAAGGCCTGAAGCTGAAACACGCACATTATTTTCGTGGCCTTGGGTAAGCATCTGCAGAGGGGCTGCAAAAACTAACGAGCTCAGCAGCCCCATCACTCATTTGACAGGCGCAAGATGCTCGCACACGGATCAGCTGGTTTATTTTTAAAGCGACGCAGAAATATACACAGGAATATACACGGAAATAAACACCCGGCTATGAGACACACATATATCTTTGTATTGCACGGAGGCTCGGCTGTCTCCCTGGGGCCATCCCTGCCAGCCAGCCGGGATCCCTGGRGCCCCGCTAGCCAAGGCCGGGCTCCGGCGGCCCGAGGTGCGGGTCAGAGCCCGCTCCCGGGGGGGAGCAGCCATCCCGCAGGGGAGCACGGGGGATGCGGGGCAAGGGTCGGTACCGGCTGCAGGGGAGAGTTCGGTACCGCATGCAGGGATGGGGTCGGTACCTGATCCAGGGGGGGTTTGGTACCGGACGCAGGGAAGGGCTCGGTAGCTGATGCAGGGAAGGGGTCGGTACCGCATACATGGAAGGRGYCGGTAACGGATGCAGGGATGGGGTCGGTACCGCATACATGGAAGGGGTCGGTACCGGATGAGGGTTCGGTACCTGACGCAGGGATGGGGTCGGTACCGGATGCAGAGGAGGATTCGGTACCAGATGAAGGGATGGGTTCGGTACCGCATGCAGGGMTGGGGTCGGTGCCTGATACAGAGGAGGGTTCGGTACCTGATGCCGCGGCGGGGGCGCCCCCGGGCAGCGCCGCTCGCTGCTGCTGCGGGCGGGTGGCGGCGGCAGCGGCGGCGGGGGGCGGCCGCCCCATCATCATCATCATCACCACCATCAGCAGCCCCGGGAGCAGCGCGGAGAGGCGCCCGCAGGTGCCCGGCATGGCGAGCAGCCCGGGGGCAGCGGAGGCATATTGCGGGAGCGCGGCCGGCGCTGCGCTCCGCACCCGCGGCCCCGGGCCCGGCTCTGCGGCGGCAGCGGCGCTGCCCGCCCGCCCACCGACGTGCCGGGGCGGGGCCGAGCGGGGCCGCCTCCCCCAGGTGCCCGGGGTGTCACCGCCCCCCTGCCCCAGGTGCCCGGGATCTCACCGCCCCCCTGCCCCAGGTGCTCGGGATCTCACCGCCTCCCTGCCCCAGGTGCCCGGGATGTCGCCGCCTCCCTCCCCCAGGGGCCCGGGGTGTCACCACTCCCCTGCCCCAGGTGCCCGGGGTGTCGCCGCTCCGCCCCCCGCGCTTGTTGGTGGCGATACCCGGGGCAGCCGCGGTGTCAGTGACCCAGGGACTCACAGAACCACTGGGCTGGGAAAGGCCTTCGAGGTCACCGAGTCCACGCTGTGACTGACCCAAGAGCACCGTGTCAAGCACTGAGTGCCRCCTGCAGGCTGTCCTTCAACACCCGCAGCGATGGTGACTTCCCCACCTCTCTGRGTTCCYATGTCTGATCACCCTTTCTGTGAAAGGCTCTGCCCAATGTCCAGCCTGAAGCTCCCCTGGCACAGCTTAAGGCTGTGTCCTCTCGTCCTGAGCCCGTCTGGCTGCTGCTGCTGCTGCTGCTGCTGTCAGGGAGCGGTGGGAGCGGCGGGGTCTCCCCTGGGCCGCATTTCTCCAGAATACACACGCCCGGCTCCCTCAGCTGCTCCTCGTCTCACTTGTGCTCCAGAGCCTTTCCCTTCCCTGGCCTCACAAACGCATGTACACACATTCCAATTTCACTTATGTGCATCCTTAATTGTGAAAAATGCGTTCAGGGGACTAAAAGTGTGTATTCCCTACACTGCTGATCAGTGCAGTGCTGGGTATCAGGAGCTGCTGATAGGAACAAACACGCACACGAGGCACAGGGATGGCTGTGTGTGGGATCAAGGCTTTAGGAGTGTAATGTCATTTTCAAGGCTGTCACAGTGRTTGGAGCACACGCCTGATGAGGGAGCTGGGCATGTCCAGCCGGGTGCATCCRCACAGCCCAGGGTGCAGTAATGGAAAACCACTGCAGTCACAGCAGATAAGGCTGGAAAAAAACCCTAAAACCCGAGGAAAGGGAGCACATCCAGACAAACCAAGTGCTCCAGAGCAGGCAGCCCCACCTGTGTGCCTGGGAGCTGAGCACACRCTGGGATCACCCCCCAGGGGCTCACACTGCCGTGCCAGGATTGCAGGGATGCCAACATCCCATCCTCTGTAAGCACTTACAGAACAGGCTAACACTAAATCTTCTGTGGGTGTTGAAATGGTGAATAGAAACTTCTTWGGAGAGTATAAAATTACTTGAATTGCCTTTTAACAAACAACGATCAGTCAAATAAAAGGGTTGTTTTAGACACTATGACATACTAGGCCAAATCCTGTCATTTTCAGATCACAGATTTCTTCACTGAAAGAGAAACAGAGGAATAGARTCACAAACTATAGCAGGGTATCAATTTGCCCATACTGAAAGGAAGAACTGACAGGTTACTGTGCATATTTTCAACATATCTCTTATAAAATCTGAAAAAAATTATATTTTCCTTRTGCCTCCAGCCATTCTATACAGTACAATGTAATTATTTCACTGCCATTAACAATGAGTTGAAATAGATTTGGGATTGACATAGGAAATACAATTTGCTTCTACTGCAGTTGCTGGTAGTCCATTGGCACCATTTTGGAACAGTCACTGCTTGCAGGGTAGTGGGAAATGCACATCCTCCTCAGCAGGTACTTCTCAATACTGTTCTTTATTGTCAATCTGTCAATCTCTTTTTCTTAATCAGCACCAAAAAAACCCCTTTGCCATGAAAACCTGATTTCATTTTGTAGGTCTTTTCTTGAAAAAAAGCAAAGAACCACAAATAATCATTTATTTGATGTGAAACTCCTCCAGAAGCTCATAAAGAAAAAAATATCTCTTTTTAGTGCAGCAGACGTGCTCAGTGCCTATTTGCTTAATTAACATCCTCTCACCCAGCTTCCTATKTCAACCTTTTATGTGGGCACTGTGAAGGAGAAGTGACTGTTCCTGCCCAGCCACTCTCAGAGCTGAATTAATTTTGGATTCCCTGCAACTGTGTGTGGTCCCAGGTGGAAGAAAGGGACCTGCAGGAAACTTGCTGCTGCTCTCGGCTTCCTTGGTTCAGGAATTTGTCTGGTGACTGAGGGTGTGGCAGATCACAAATTCCTTCCCAAATGTTTGCAGACATGAGCTTTTAWCGAGATATGAATTATTTGCAGAGGAATAGTTGAACCAACTTGGCAGCTGGAACATTTTAAATTAATGTTGATGTTATGAATATGCACAATTATTCATTTATAAATTTCTGGGGGAAAGAAATCTGTTAAATGCATGATAAAAGCTTTCTTGAAAATGGCTCCAAATGGGGAATAATATGTGGAAATTAATTTTCTGCACTACATTTAGAAAAATGACTTGGAAAAATCAGGGTACACAATAACATTCATTTCAGCAAAAACATAATCACAATCAGGATTTTCTTCTTAAACAAATTTTCTTTGAAGAAATGAAGGTTTGTAGTAATTTATTTCAACTACCTGAGTATTCCCTTGAGGAATTGTGTCCAGCAGTAACTCCTGCAGTCTTTGACAGTTGTCACACACTCTCAGACTGCAAACAAATTGCARCCATTGTCATCAACCACTGAACATGGCATCTGCTGTTCTGCCAGGGCTGAAAACGTGTCCACAAATGCCACAGAAATGTCAACCTGTATGGACTCTGCAAAACTCTCAGAAGCAGTACCTCACAGGCCTGGTCTGGGKGTAAAATTACAAATAATGTCAATTACAATGGGGTATTTTACTGTCAATATTCTTCTCACATTTTCAAGGTCTGTTTTGTGCTCTTGTGTCCTGCAAACCTCGTGGTAGCATGTCCTGTGTGCTTGTCAAGAGGGGTAATAATTCAGCACCAGGCTTTCAGGAGGTTCATCAGCAAGATGCAGTGGAACAGATTCATTCTAGTGAAATACCTTGTGAGAAGATGGGCAGCTGACAGCACTAACCTTAATTTTTTATGCAGATCAGACAATCTATTGATGAGAAGTTCCTGTAAATATTTTTTTTCAAATTATTTCCAGTTGTTCACAATGTTCTTGAGAATGCCTGAACCGGCCATTTAAAAATATTCATGTACTGAYATGCAGTAAAGAATTAATGTACTAGCAATTAATTCACAAACCAACWAATGATCAAAGCACACAGTAAAGTATCATTCAGGTGTGCAAAGAGTGGAAGCACAGCAGCAGAGCTCCAGTGGAGCTCTGTGTAAATGCAAATTACCTCGACACGTGGGCCACCATTCTACCTGAGGTGCCTACACCATAAAATGGGAATTTGCAAAACCACTCTGTTGCCTTGTTCCTGTAATGAGACAGCTGTTGTCACTAATTTCTCAATAATAATAATATATTAATTTGGAGCTGCTAGGCAGATGCAGTGATCCCTGTGCTGCTATCCATGTGCAGGTATGTTGCTTAACAGGAGCCAGGCCTGTGTTGGCTGCAGGGTGTGCTGAACAAAGGCTAAAAGCTGGGTTTGGCTTGTAACAAACATGTTTGCTGCTGCTGTGCTTCTTTCATCAGGTACAGCTACTGTGACATCAGTGGAGGTTGTTAATTAAACCACAAATATCAGATTTTCATCTTTTCTCTCTCCTTTATTACTCTTCTCTTTARGTTAAAAAATTCTCTACTAGCAAGCCAGGGAACTCACTAGTTTGGAGTTTTTCTGAAGTGTTCACAATCACATTTATTCTCACTGTTTGTCTTATCAATAAAACACACTCGTGTGTGTCTTTATTGTGACACAAAATATTGCTGTCACCCCACTCTCACAGGTGACTATGACTGGAAATCAGAAAAAATGTAACACCGAGATAAAATGAGACTAATAATACAACAAGGAAAGAAACTCCAGCTCTCTCAGAAATTTCCTAACCTCAGGACAAGATGTCACCATTTTCTACAGCAATTTGGCACCTATAAAGTCTAAAATATTTATTTCTGGTATGCAGAAATTTCTGTTGGAAATCAGTTTACTGGTGATAGAATATAGTCTGTGACTAGATAATTTTTCTTGCTTGTGATTACAAGATTTTTTGACTCAAGGTGCCACTGGAGGTGCGAACCTAAAAGTTGTGTAAATTTTGAATTTAGCACATAATTGTGGAGTACAAACATATATTATGAAATATTTCTGGTGAATTAAATACATTTAAAAAAATACAGCTAAGAAAAAATAACCCAAAACAAACCTACAACAAAATTTCTGTTGATTAACAGGTATTTTATTCCAAAATTCTAAATATCAGAATCAAATCAATAATTACATTATTCAGTTTACCCAATCATAGTATTTTGAAATTGTATATATACATAGAAAAATACAACCTAATAAAACCACTCAAATTTGCATTAGGATGAAAAGAATGAGTTAAAAAGCAAACCATAGCTTTAATAGCTATATATTTCATATCAGTACAAAATTACTGTGCCACAATACCCACTCCTTTGCACAATTTATAATTTAATACAAAATAAGGTGACTTCAAATGTATATTGCTCTCCTTAAATGTACCGAAGACCTTTGAAACAAGTTCATAGTAACTGAAAATATTCCCATTTCTGCTACAAGTATTTMCTGCATGACAAAGAAACGTAAAACGCAGCACTCTCGTTAGTATGGTAATTTTCTGCTTGTGCAAATAATGCTCTACTGATTTAATGCATGAGCAAACACAAAAGAAAGGYAAAAAAATCCATTATGAAGGAATAAAATGTTACATTTTCAGCATATTTGTCTCATAGCAAATACAGGTTTCCTTCATGGACTACAAAAAGCAAAACCTGTACAAGGATTTTTTAAGATGCAAATGCTACATGAAATCTTCCATTACTTTGCAAAAGCCAAGGGTCAGGTTATTCACCTTTAATGCAGCATATCTGGAGAAAGTCATTGCATGAAAGGTTGGATTTCCTGTGATGTGTTAAAATTCTACACACTGGGAAAAACAGGCCTAAATACCACAACCACATGAAACAGCAGTAGTACTACAGACTCAACCCCATTATTCTACAGTCTKTAGTCAAATTTTCCACCATGGCCTTAAAGAAGGTGGTCCCAGTAATGAAGAACTCACGAGTTAGTAGTGGACACTCTTAAGAATATATACCAAGCTTCACCCAATGTGGGTGATCAAAGATTTCCAATAGCATTATTAATTAATTAATCCATCACCTCCAGTGAGCACGCTGCCTCTGCAAGGTCCTCACACAAAAGGAAACACCACGGCCCTTCTCAGGCCAGCAAAAACTGGGCAGGGGGCTGGCAGTGAGCCCAGCCAGACCATGGCATATTGCACCTGGGGGCTGGAGGCTGAAAACTCAGTATAAAGGAGTTCAGATCCCACAGGAGCCACAGAGCTCAGCAGTACCCATGATCCCAGCTGTGGCATCTGGCTGTGACACGGCCACTGCCAACAGAGCTCTGCACACCTCAGGAACAAACTCAAATCATCTCATCTGGGCCCTGCCATCACCCTTTTTATTTTTTGGATTCCTGTTTTTCTTTAATAAAATATTTTTTCCCCCAGCTCATTAACAGCCAGCAGCACTGGACACAAAGAATCACTTTCAAAGGATCATGTTAGACTGGACCAAAGACAAAAACTGGTTTTTTGTCTTTGGTCCAGACTAACCAAAAACCAGTGAAATGCTGCTCTGAGACTGTTTGGGAGGGTGGAGGAAAAAATACTGCAGGGTAACCAACAACAAACCCAAATGCTGCAAAAAATCTAAGTGCAGCATGATTCCTTCWAATCACCAAGAGCATGCTGATTACAGCTGAAATATTTTCAAAATACCCTTTAAGATTATTTAAGTGTGGACTCAAGTTTAGAAACAACTAAATATTTAATACCTTTGCTTGGAATAAATGTTTTATAAAGAAAGAGCACATATAGTAAACTTTAGAAAGTTTCCACAAGTGTTATGTGAATTGGAGATCAAYGTGTAGATCAAGATTTAAAACAGAAAAAACCTCTGATAACTTGGCAAACAATGTTGGCAAACTTAGTCAAAGATTTCAAATTATGTTGATAAATATAGCCCATATTTGACTTTACAGTCATGCTTAAACAAAAAACTATTTCCACAATTTCATACATTGAAAGAAATGTAAACCTATAAATTAGGTTCCTTGCTTTACATTTTCTAAATATTGTCAAATATTGTAATAGATAATATGCATTCTGTAATATAAATCACTTTTCAGTATTGATCATGAGATGCTGCATTAATTGCAAACTGGAGTGCTTACATAATTTCATATTTCATTATAAAAGATATAGCTCTTTTAAAATGTTTTTATTGTCTAAATAATTACATAGCTGTTGATTTTATATTCATAAAAAATCTGCTCCTGAAACATAGCTCTCAAAAGAAGGCTAATTCTCTGTTACTGTATTTTTAAATGCTTCCAGTATGCACCATGTGCATACCAATTTTGACTCCAAGGCATCAATTTCATTCTAAAATACCTTTCCTAAAGTTTCTTTAAAAGCTTTAACATCCTTCTACAGTACTTGCTGTAAGAATACATCAATGCCTGTAAATCAGTATAAAATTTATATTGACAAGTACATACACAATCTGGACTCTTATTGCTGAATCTAGAACACACTATCAAAAGTTTCTTGCACCCCCATTCAGGAAAATTTCCAGTTTGGAATCTCCCTGAAACACAAATGCTACTTTCAATTGAATTTGAGGTGTTACATCTATGCTCACTAAGTAACCTGTATACTCCATTTACATATGCTACTCTTGTCCTTTGAACCTAACTGGAAATGAATGGATGTGGAAGAAGCAACTATTTGTTTTCATCCTTCAGCAGAAGGCAAGAAATAAAAATCACTTAAATAAGTCTTACTTTATGTAACTTCAAAAATGGAAGACACTTTCTAYAGCTACAGTAGTTGTACCAATAAAATGTACCTTCTTATCCTGAAAATCAGCAAAAAGAGAGTTTCCAGTAAAATTAGGATGCAATTAGCAATGCTATGGTATCCCATCCATGTGAGCAGGAAGGATCTTGACCATGATTTTTATTTAAATACTCTTTTTCACCTCCTAATAAAGCCTACACATGCAAGTAGTCTAATAAATTTCAAGTCACCATGGAGTGTACATGTAATGAAAGCACACATGGAGGAATTAGAGCTATAATCTGTCTGGCAGTCTCTTAAACCTCTTACCCTACTGAGATTAAGACTGAGTAAAACCAAGCTCCTTGCACACAGATAATCAGCTGACAAAGCATGAGAACCACAAGCCCATGTAAGAAACTGAAAATAATGCTGCTCTACCAAAGTCACATTTTGAGGCCAGGATCAAAGCCTGACTCCTGGTTCTCTACTACATTACTAGTAACAATACTAAAAATAAAGACAAAAATAAGACATTGGCCACACTGAAGACCTTGAAAATTCAGTGAAAGCAGAATCATGCCCTACACCCTTTCATGTAAACTAATTTTATCTAAGCAAACTGTCTAAACCCAGCCCATGTAAATGGATAAATATGCAAGCCTATATCTGGTGAACATACTGGCCCCACTCATCATGGATCAGCAACTAAGAATGGACTTAACAACAAAAGCCATTGGTGGATTTTAAATCCCTGAAAGGATGCAGAAATCAGAGTTGAAACAAACTGCTCATTTCAGAAAGTTCTGGGTTTAGTGAGCGCTGCTGTATTTATGGGGGAGATGCAGCTATGAACAAAAACTCCAAGGTACAAAACCAAACCAGAGTTTTTGCCCTTTCAAGAGCTTGTCTGCATAGAAATCTCACTGAAGTCTTTCTTTGTGTGCCTGGCTGCACACAGGGAGTTTATAGTGTACTTTATTCTCTTTTTGGAAAAGAGAATAAACACATCTCATAGAAGGCACCTTAGTAATGGTTCAGGTATGTCCACTGTAGGATCTGTGCAACCTGTGGTTGCAAGGTGAACAACCTCYTGCTCTGCAGTTCCTTGTCTACTGAAATGCATAGACAATGTTCTTKTGTCAATCAGTGTAAAAATTTCCTTTTACTACACCAATGGTGAGAGAAATAAGCTGAGAGTGATACAAACCCGTGGCTTTAAACCACTGACCTTTTGATATGTTCAAAAACCAGCAATGAGTCAAAATACTTAGTGTCTTTTCTGGTAATGAAATGCATTGAACATAATGAAATGTCTTGTGCAATGAAATGTCTTGTGCAATGAAACATGCAGGGACTGAAACAATGAATGAATCCAATGAAACAATGAATGAGTGAAATGAAACAAGCCACATCAGCCTTTACTTTTTGAACCCTTGTGCACTGCCAGCTCTTCCCTGCTTCATTGGACTCACTGTTCTCTGAGGGCAGGAGGTGAGGGAGCTGTGGGAGTGGCTGAAGTGCAGGTGTAATCCAGGTCCGTGGATGTGGCTGCCAGAGAGCCTGGTGGGAACAGYCCCTGTGTCACTCCATCCTGCACCTGGGCATGGCCAAGCAGGGAAAGTGAGGATTAACAGCTGCCCTGCAGTGCACCAGGTAACCTGTGCCACAGTGCCCCTCCAGTGCTCTGCCAGAAACCAAAATACCATCCAAGTAATTTACAGCCTTCACCTCAAACCCTGCACAGGTGTGACTTGTGGGCATCAAGGGTTTTCTCAGGCATGTCTGTTGGCAGCCACAGCCCAGCATTTGGTCCCTGGCAGGGCATGAATGCATCCATGGTGCCAAAAACTCTGTGGAACACCTGGATCTTGCACTCTAGAAACACACAGCAGAGTCCTGGGATCTTGCCCTGAATCTTTTCCCCAAGCCCCACAGAAAGTACATCAGCCCCAGATTTCTGTCCCTCACTTGGKGCTTGCAGGCTCAATCCCTACAGTGAGAGACCCAGGATGTGGAGAACAGTAATGGTAGGATCTAGAGAGAAACCACAAGACAGATGACTGGTGTGCAGAACAGGTATCAGCTGTGAATGATTCCACTGAATATTTCCTATTTCTTGAGCAGGAGAAAAAAAATCATCACCAGAGCCAATGGGTAAAGAACATTCTTCAGTACTGTAAAATAAGCTACATTCATCTTTTTTTTTTTTTTTTTTGCAACTGACTTTGAAGAGCTAGGCAGTGAAATGTAGTGTACTCCAACCAAAACCAACCAAACCCAGCCATGGAATCCAGCCAGCACCTCTGGAGGCCGCTGGCTCCAAGGGCAAATGCAGAATCTGGGTAGCAATTCATGGAGAGTCAGTGCATGAACCAGAAAAGATGATGTGTCCTGTGTCCCAGCAAGCAGAATCCCAGCACTGCTGTCACTGGAGTTTGTCCCAGGGCTCAGTGCAGGTGTGTTAGTGGCAGGCAGGAGCAGCATGAATGCAGGAGGGGGGYTTAAGTGTTTTGCCCTTGTTTTGCACATCTGAGACCAGCAGCTCTGCAGTGCTGAGTGTTTGCTCATGAAGGGGGAAGCCAATATTTGTAACCAAGATGTAGGCAAGTGTACACTTCAGAATGTCTTACAGATAAAACTCTGCTTAAGCTTCTGACGTTCCCTCCCCGTTCTCATGCGGTTGCAGCTGCTCTCTTTCTTGCTCTTCCTGAGGTGGCCTCACACGTTTGAAAAAGCCCATCTGTGATTCAGAGAACAAGGAAGAAATTGCATTGTGACTTGCARAACATACACACATCCTTTCTCTTTCCTTCATCGTCAGATCTTAACTGATTAAGCTGTCTTTTCACTCTCTTCCCCCATTTTTGACCCCACACAGTGAGGTCACTGGAACAGCTGCCCAGGGAGGGCATGGASTCTGTCTCTCTGGACACATTCCAAACCCACCTGGTGTCCCTGTGTCACCTGCTGCAGGGGACCCTGTCTTGGCAGGGGTGTTGGACTGGGGAATGTCCTGAGTAAATCTGGTAATGTCCACAGTAAATATTTTTAATATATTAAAAAATTAAACTGGGTTCAGCACCATCACAGACATGCTCTTTTATTCAGCTTCTTCCTGACAAAGCTGAAAAGCTTTTACAGTTCTTCCAAAAACGTAGCAGATTCAGATGATATGGGGAGCTAGGCATTTCTGCAAAGTGCTAGTACTCTATGAAATAATACATCACTAGTAGGGAAAAGCAAACGATACAAAAACCCCCCAGATGCAGAACTTACCCTGTACATGACAAACACCAGAACAGCCAGGAGCAATAACCCTGCTAGCACAGCCAAAATGATAACCCACACTGGCACAGGCATGGGCTGGGGCTGAATGCCCCATGTAATATTTGTAGTAACCTGATARAAAAACACAATAAATCACATTTTGCACCCCAGTGACATTCTGAGTTCATCCATGCATTTTCAATCTTGTATACCTTTATCCTGTCATGATTATAATCTTAATCCAGTATAAATTACTTTTTCTCTCCAGAATGAATGAAAAGCCATAGATTCTTGGTGACATAAAGACTTCACTGACCCAAATTTAATAGGATTTTAAAGTTAAATTATAATAGGGGGTTGGGGATTGTTTTGCCTGGGTTTGCTTTTTTGCAATCAGTGGTAACATGTCTTCTGTAGTTCTTGATGATTTTCAGTAAAACTGTAGGAATCTGGAAATATTTTGGAATTAGAGAAAAATAATTAAGGGCTTTTCCTTTTTTTTTTTTCTTTAAAGGCAGTATACTTTGAAACAAAAAATCAAGTCCACGAGGCTTGATAGAAAAAAAACCCCAGCTAATAACAGGCATTAGAAACCATATTCAAAAATAAGTTAATCATAATAATTTTCTACCTTTTCCTTAAGATCTCTTAATCCTATAATGCTTACCAAAAACTTTCAATTTGCCAGCCCAAACAAGTGGCCTATATCTTCCTTTCTGTTTGCACCCTGTCTCCTTTCCCTTTGAAACCCCCTAAGGCACAAAAGGTCTTTTTGTTCCACCCTCACATATTTAAGTTCATATATAGTGCCTCACATAATATAATGAAAGTTCATTATTAAAGCTGCAAGTGCTACTACAGTTGAAGACAAATTTCAAGTAAAATATTTCTCTAACTACAATGGCATTAACAGGAACATGAGGACTGTTCACCMTCATTTTTTTCATTTTCAATTAAGTCTTTCAAGCCACAAATATTGTTAATCCCAGTCTGTTTTACCCTCAAGTATATGTGCGCAACTGAAATAAATACATGAAATAAAGAGCTGATAAAATTAAAATTATACCAAGCTATAACAGTGTTACTCAACAATAACTGTCTTTGCACTAATTTTTAAKTGATTGTATATGGATGCAAATGACTTACAACTGTAGAATTGTGAATATCTTCAAAGGAAAGGTTCTTATAGGGGAACTCTATAACACTGAAGGAAGCAGATGATTTGAGAGAGTAGGAATGATTCTGATTTTCTTTCTGTGCAAGAAAAACAAAATTAGTATTGCATGTGGGTACAAAAATCACTTTAAAGGTTTCAGAAACGGCGACAGAATATTCCCAGTCACTCACATTCATGAAAGTTTGGGTCCAAAGGCGTGATTTTAAATACAATATTGCACTCTTTCCCCTCTCCAGGTGGCCAACTTGGCAGACAATCTTTAAACAGTCAGCAGTTCCACAGCCCTGTGTATAAAAATAGGGAGGATGTTCCAAGTATGAAAATGTTTGAAAATACCTTAATGGCACTACTTTACCCATRTATCTACACTGGCAAAGCACCACAAACTATTAAAATACACTAAATAACCTCCAGGATTGGATAATTACTTATACCTTGCAGTTACCAAGACAGTGATAAGGTAATATGTTAATTTCCTATTAGAGGTTTTTTCTCCAATCATGTTTAGGGAGGAAARATCTTCCTTGCACTTGCTTTTAAGGACTCCTAGCAGCCCAGGAGGGCAGGTGTGCTGCCAGCAGCCCAGTGCTGAGAGCTCACTCACCAGGGTGTGCACGTCCCCCTCCTCGGCAGCCACGTCCCTCCGGCTGACGCGGTGCCCGCGCKGCTCCTCCCTGCCAAGGGTGTCATTCCTCTCATCTTCCTTGGAAGCAGAAACCTAGCACACACCAAGGGAACACAAACAATGGCTCAGCATACTGCAGACTTCAAGCTGAAGGCCAAGAAAATACCTAACTGCAAGTTTCTCTCTTTCTATGCTAGCTATTCTTCAGACTCCGGCTGAAAATAAATCACTGCAAATCGGAGAGCAGAAGCACAGGAACTTTGTATTTATATATTCACTGAAGTTTCTGTTTGGTTGTCAAAGATTCACAAGCATTCTTTGTTGTTCTAGACATTKAATATCTTCCCTCAGTCCTTTGTTTGCACTTGAACTAACATACTGACATTTTCCTTAACACACTGATTCTTGAACTAACACTCTGACTTTTATTGCTTGTTCTAAACTATCCTAGAAATCAACTCCTTCAACTCAATTAAACTTGCTGGGTTCTATCTGGTGTTTCTTTGCCTAGTCCAGCCCAGAAAAAAAAAGAGTTTCTTCTGCTCTGTAAATCCCATGTTTTGCTGGTRGTGGTAGCTAAACCCTGTTGTCCTTTGTGACCTTCGGATGAATAGAAAAATTCATCCAAATTGGATTAATTTATCCAATTGGATAAATAGATAACTTAATATTAAAAAAATACCATTTTATTCCAAGAAACAAAACCCAGAAAATTTGCATAAACAGTCCAGAAGCATCTGGTTTATTTTAGGTTTTAGTTCATGATGACATTCATTATAATTCTATTGCTTTGGACATAGAACTCATATAGAAGAGCCTTGAAGTTAAAAAAAAAAAAGGAAGAAAACCCCATAATAGAAGAAACAAGACCAATTGATCTTTGAGTTGATAATTTTCAGCTGCTGTTTATATTTTATTTCACCTGCTACATACATTGACAGGYAGCATAAGTGGCAAAGTGTAGACTCATTTTTCAGCCACAGAAAAACTATCTCAGTTTGTCGCATTCTCAGGGATTTGGCTATGTTGAGAACTCACAAAACAACCAAGCAAACTTCATTCCACTCAAAGGGAAAGTCCTGCTTACCTTAATTTTCAGTGGGTTGATTTCCATGTCAGAAGTGCAGTTCATGGGACCATCGATTTCATACTGCACAATGTACAGCAGCGTGTTGTTTTTGTATTTGTAAGGCCACTGCAGAGTCATCATCACCTTGCTGAATGCACTTGGGCCATTGTTCCTCAGCTGATTATGAAAATAAAATTTACAGATGGAAATTAATAATGCTAAATTAATAATGCTACTCTCTCTGTTAATGGGCATATAATTGTTACTTTATATTTGAGCTACAAATGTGATACTGCCACTACCCCCACCCCCAACCACCTATGGCAACAGCATCAAAACTTTACCTAAAAGTGCTAAAACTTTTAACTATTATTATTCACACAGTTCTCTTGGTAGGTTTTGCTCACTTAAACAATCTAGATTAAATCTGTGATAATTCTTTAAAGGAAATTATAAATACTTAAATTTTTTTCACAGCAAAAGACTTCAGAGTAGTGATTGAGAACAGATAGAGTACAATAATTTACAGCCATGAGCCATTTCCTGAGCTCACATTACTTCAAATGTTTTATCTAGCTTTCAAAAGGCAAGAAAATAAAATATGTGTAGTTATGTAGGTAATCAACCCTTGTTACACTATTTTCAGGCATTCCAACCCTTCTTGAAAATACCAGTTATTGGCCCAGCATTAAAAAAATAAAATAAAAACAAGAAAAAAATCATAATTTGCTCCAGGAAAAGCTACAGCAAAASATTTCTTTTCATTTATCACAGAAATCAGCAGTAGTTCCACACCTCATAGATGTGCTGAACTAGAGGCCCAATGTCATCTTCTGTTTCAGGGTTCTCCTTTGGCTGCCAGTTTGCAATGGGAAGGAATATGTGGTCAGGGGACGACACACTAAACAGCAGAGCAAAGGAGGTGTCATTAGCAAGCATGAAAAAATCAATGGGGTTCTCTAGGACATCTAAAGGAAAAAATCAACATGCTTAATTAAATACAATCTCCCCTTCTTCATCCTCTATATAAAACCTGAAAGAACAGAAATGGTTTGAGTATTAAATGTTCAGTTCTGTTCTCTATGTTAAAAAAAAAAACACACACATCATTCAAACAAAACCAGTGTGAAATATTGTCATAATGAGAAATATTGGTGATGTAGAGCCTTAGCAGYACAGTCCTGAGAGCAATTCAGCCCTGAAAGCAGTGAAGATACCAATAATGCTTTTCCAGTGTGCCATCCCCCACCTCTCAGATACTGAACAAATTCATTACAATAATGAATGTTGTGGAAAATTTAAAAAATTATGAGTCTTGAATCCAAGGTAACTGGTTAAGCAAGAGAACTTTTAGGTGGGAAGTAGAGGTGATGGAGTCACCAAGTCATTACAATATTAATAGTATGCTTAAGATTGCAGGTGAAGATATTACAAACTTAAATTCCATAGWAACTTCAACTTTGATTTCAAGTTTTGCAGATGAAACCCCAGTCAGTTTGTGGAGGAGAAAAATGACCTGCAGAAATGTAAAGCTGCAAACAAGAGGGGTGATTTTCTCTTCTTCTAAAAATATCTCTAGTACTGGAGACACAATATTCCTTTTTGGAATAAATTTTGTAATTATTCAGAATTATTGAAGATCCAAAGTCCAAAGGCTGGCTAGAGAAAAGCATATTGTCTTTATGATTCAAAATTCCCTAAACTTTCCTGGAAAACTTATGCATTAAAAAAATAAAAAAACCTGAAAGGAAATTCAGTGAATATAAAGAAGCAAACGTGCAAAGCTCCTTAAAAGTGTTTATTAAAATAGTATTGCTTACCCTCTAATTTCAACAGCTGCTGAAATAGCAAGGTCAGCCTGATAATATGCTACTGGGCTCAGGTTGTCATACAGGTTGGAACTGCAGGGAAAATAAAAAGRTAAATTCTTAAATGAAATAAGCAAAGTATGTAATTAAAAAACCCTCTACACTTGAAAGTAATTGTATGCAACATAGGATGACTCCTGAGCCCCTGTGGGAAAGCACAGTTGCTAAAACCTAAGGACCACATTCCAGCAGGTTCTCACCTAAATGCATGGAGCCCACCCTCTGCAGAGGATGGTGAAGGACACAGAGTTAATGCTGACTCTGTTCTGCAGCTCTCATGTAAGAAAATGCAGGGGACACTCCCCCTCAAAGTGATGCTGGGAGGAGMATCTTGATCTCCTTCAATTATTCTGTCCCCCCCAGCCAAACACTTTCCTTTACAAAGAATCCTGAATCTTCTGATCATTCTTCAGTGCTGCTGTAATCAGCAAACACCTGCAGCAGTGCTCTCCTCCTGACCTGTAAATACCTCAACTCTTTTAGAAACTGGACCTGCTCTGCTAGGARCTGAGCCAGCATTGCAGATCCAGCTTTGTGAGTTTAAGGCAAGCAGTGTGATCCCTAAAAGCTGTCCCAGATAATCCCTGGTGATGCCTGTCACTGTGAACTGTGATTACTCCTTTCCATGGCACCTCTGCTCACCCTTCCTGCACCCACCAGTCACTGAAGGAATTTTCTCCCACAAAAGGCCTGAAACACTACAAGAACCTCCCTCCTCTTCCATCAGGAGACAAGCCTGGCTTGAGCAGCCTCCCTGACTGTTTCTGACCCTGGGACAGCAGCCTGTGACTGCTGGCAGCCTAAGGAAGGYGACAGACACCCCAGAGCAGATCACTTCTGCAAAGAACAGTCCCATGCCACTGGCACACCTTGCCAGCTGATGGAGGAGGGAAAACTCGACAGAGAGCAGTGGGAGATCAAAGAGATATTTCACGTGCCAAGGCCTTTGGTTGGCAAAAGACTCCATCATTAAGATAGAATGGCAGCTTTAATCTTTCCTAGCTTCCATAAATGACAAATGCATAGGTGGATGAGATGAATTTATACACTAAATAAAAAAAATAAAGCCCTTATATGGGAAAAAAAGGTGGTTTTGGTCCACCATGGGGAGAAAACAAAAAGCTGTATTCATACTGTCCGTTAAAGACAACATAAAACTGCATTGGCTAAAGATACTCCTAATGRTCACATCTCCAACCTTAAATATCATCTCCAGAAGTTACAAATTCTGATTTTTATATCAGATTAATATGACAGTGCTCATCTGATAATTAACAGGAACACTGCTGCTTTGTTCCATTTAGTTTTCAGGCCCTTTCAGGCTGCCTGCTGTGATGGTTCACATATTACAGACTTAAATCCCATAGAATGCTCAGCTTTGGTGTCAGGGGTTTTCAGGTGAAACCCCAGYTAGCCTGAGGAASGTGGCAGACACCCCAGATGTGATGSCTCACTGCAGGTTGCTTCTGCTCTGACTACCCCATACACTGCCTGCCCTGAAAGACTCTCCTCCTCTAAATACATCAAATTCTGGTTTTACATCAGMAGGAATTCAGAGTTCAAGCATCAGTTTTAAAAGAGGGCTGTAAACCCAAAGGCATTCTGTGGCACCACGAGTGTCAGCAGAGCACAGTGATACACACATACAAATATTCTTACTTTTTCCTGTATTTTAGGAAACCTAACTCAGTGTGGTTATTTTTCAAGCCATTATGATGCAAAGACAAGAGAATTAGGCCAGAGTGATACTGGTTTGCAGTCTATTTGCTGTGTGWGTCTTCTCCCAGAGGGAGCTCATCCCCAGAGATTTCCATACCTCCGGATCTGCAAGTCAAACTTGACAGAGGTGTCCATCTCAGACTGCTGGTGCACGCTGAAACGCAGGCCAGCCAGGAGCTGGGGGAAAAAACACTGTGGTTCAGTTGGGAGCACAATAAAACATATCATAAAAGCTTCTCAGTGCTATTAGACTACAGTGAAATTGCTTGAGACTCCTGGTGATGAGAGAACACACAGACAGAACTGGCAAATTCACGTTGTCCAGYTCATCCAGGCTGGAATTGTACTGTCCTCTTGTATGTCCAGCCAAGGCATCACTGCCATAAAACACAAAATAAGGATTGCTCCCCACACTTACTTCAGCCATTTCTACACATAACTGAGCCTCCCCAGGTGTTGCAAAAAGTAATCTAAAGAGCAGGGAACATATTAATGATTCAAAGTTAATTCCCAAGCTTTGGTCTAAGTCAATTCATATTTGCTTTAACATCTGTGCAGTTCAGCTTGATACACTTCAAAAGATTTTGGAAATAGCATTTATTTATCTGTTCAAGATGGCTCTTAGAAAAAAAGCATCATGAAATTGTTATAGTTGTGATTGATTTTCACTTCATTTCCTCAGAAAATAAGAGTTACTATGTCATATCACCTTAAAATCTGTCTCGCTAACAATTTTTTTAATTCTTCCAATTTCAGCTACATTTGGTGGAATTGTAGAGGTTTCATCTAGACAAAACTCTGTCCTTCCTCATGAAAGTTGACAGAAAAGAGATTAACTAAGAGAAAGAAATGTTGTGAGCTAGCTCCTGATTATACCCTAAAAATACATGTCAGATAAACATAAAAAATTCATGAGGGACCAAAGTCCATTAATTCCACTATTTAATGAATGACTCATTTTGAGTTACATCACAAAACTCATGAACAGTCCTTCCAGCCTTTAATTTAGCTGAAAAGTTAAAACCATCTACCTCTGTACTGACCAAATGCGGGGGGCTCAATGTCAGGTGCAATCTTAAATTCCTGGGAGAAAACTTCCTGCCCAAACACTGCTGTGATTAAGGAAAATGCCACCTGCCCCCTGGGTGACTACCAGACACCTGTTGGACCAAACCTTACCTTAGTCCCTGCTTTCATGGGATTGCCCAGGTCACAAACGACCATGCGAGTCTGATTCTCTGTTTTAAAAGCACATGACAGTCTGGCCAAAGCCTGCAATAAACCAGAGAGAAACACTAAGGAATGYCATTCTTTACATCTGAGCACCTGGATGAAAGTCTGCAGAGAAGTCTTAGATATGCTGTATTAATTTTAATATCRTTTCTCAGCCAAGTAATAAAATGAAATAAAATCTGAGTATGGAAGACTCCAAGGAGACAAATGTTTCTGATATAAGACAGACCTGTTCTCAAGGTTTTAAAAGAGAGRGGCTTTGAAAAAATGGATCATTTTTCAGTGCTTTGAAATCATAGAAGCCACTAGAGATTTGCACAGCAGCGGGTGGAACACGACTCCTGAGAGGCAGCTGGGATTTTACCTCGTTGTTGCGAACGACGCCGATGAAATCCGCCTGGGGAGGAACCACGACGAAGAGCTCGGCTTCATAGGCTCCCTCCCCCTGGTTCTGGGCACTGACAATCAGGGTCAGGGGGTTGTCATCACCAATGTAGATCTGCTTCTGGTCACTGCAAGAAAACAGTGTGAAAACCAGTTCTGCACTGGGGTTTTAGATTGCGTGGAAGTGGCTGAACTCAGAGAAACAAGAGACATCCTGAAATTTCAGGAAAGTATCAGAGAAATCTGGAGGCAGTGCCTTTGCTTCAGGGGTGTCAGGAGAGCTCAAAGGTATTTTTAAAAAACCCTGAGTCTATAATCAAATAGATTAAGTATTACATGGATCAAGTAAGYACAAATGGAGCAAGTATTACATGCTCTTCTGTAAGAATCTTGCCTATAAAACCACAAAACAAAAAAGCACAAACACCTTTTTCTCACAAGGAACAAACCATTATGGGCAGCTCAATCCCTGTGCACATTTTGAATTAGAGGCCCAGTTTGCAGAGATACTAGCACATATTTATAACAAAACTCAAGCGAAGGCTCAGCTACACAGAACAGAGCCAAGATCTCTGCAATACCTTTGGTTCCAGACACAAAGAGACCATCTTAGCAAACAATGTGTTTTCATTTCACCAACTACAAGCATATATCAGGGTATCTGCACTGATGTCAAATGTTACTGAGGTGTTTGCCTGAATTGGTGCTTGTGAAGTGTCCTATCTACAATATGCATATGCTATAATGCATTAAAAAACAGATTATGAGATAATCCAGCAAGAGAGGGTTTAGGCCACACAAAGTGTAAAAAAAAGCTCAGACACATGAAGGAATTACCACTGACAAATTGCTTCTTTTTTCAGGTTTGATAAAAGATGCTGCCAATACCAATAATTTTTTTTTTATACATGTGAGAAGAGAGCCCTACTTCTCCCCTTGCTGGATAAAATCACATCTTCATGTGTCTAACTAACATTAAACAACACAACAGAGATACAATGGCAGCTAGCAGTGGTTCATTCTCACTACACATGTCCAGCTTAGCAARTAAATAAATAAATATGGCCTACTTATAGTGGAGGCTGGGGTGGGAGTGGTGCATTACATCCTAAAGACATTAGGTTCCAAAGCAGAAAATAGGTTTTCTTAAAAGYATATAAACCTGAGTTTGGATTGCATAAAATGAGGAATCCTGCTTATTTCAGCACATCCCTTAAACAAAAGTAGTACCAGCTACTGAGTTTTAGASTTCAAGTAGGGAAATTGCTTCTCCTTGTCTTTTTGTCATGTGTTTACCTTTCTACTGACACCTCCAGTTTTGGTTTGCAGATGTTATCATCCCCACAATCCAACAAGATATGGGCCTATGGAAAAATCAAACACATACTGTTGTAATAATTCCTTCATTTGTTCTAACATATATCTTCAATGATATTGTTTCACCAGCACATTAAAAAAATTCTACATAGCTGGTTATGAAATATTTTCATGCCATTATTTTCAGAAGAGAACAAATGAATTTTTATATGTGGGGGACACTGCCTCATCCTGCCCTACTGCAATTCTAGGACTTAACCATCTTTCCATACTTTGAATAATCCTTTCATATTAAGGGATTAATGCTCTTTACAAACAAGTGTAAAAATTTGTAAAAAAGGGCAGGAATAGAAAACCTATTTATATTGCCTTAATAGAAATACAAGGGAAAACATGATGTACATAGAGCAGCATAGTATGAGAATGGATGAAAGCCTTGACTATTAACACTTGCAGGACTATTCTAACTGATTTTCTCCCTAAGATGAAGCAATGCTCTGAGTTCTCTGATGCCAGGCTGGGTGAGCAGGGTACCTGTCTGCTCATGTTGGCAGGAGTGAACTGGTTGAGGATAGGGTGCAATCCTGTGGCATCTGCAGCTGTTCTGTAATCCAGACGATATTCCATGAAAATAGTGATGGGAGTCAGCTTGTCCCTGAACTCAGATTCATCCTGGGGAAACCAAACATTTCAATCACAGTTCAGATGGARTAGAAATGGAGAGGCCAAAACATTAAAATTTCTGAGCTCTTTTAAGAAAACCTGCACAATTTTAGCAGTAACATGCCTGTTTAAAACATGGAAAACTGGAGCATACATCAATATTAAGTCATGGAAATCCAGTTACAAGGAGCCTAAAGGCTACACAGCTCTGCTCTTTCCTGTCAGACYAACCTCAGCCTGCTTCTAAGATCCCTCAGAGATACTCATCTTTGGACTTAGAATTTTTCCTTCCTAAAATTATTACTTGGCACTTGGAAGTTGCTGACTTTCATGTTGTTCATTTGAAATCATTCTGCTTATCAAATGTTGATCCTGCCTTTCAGAGAACTTACAAACCTACATCTCTTAGCTTTACATCAGCCACAGTGTAAACTCTGCTTTCTTTCTGAGAGTAATGAAAACTACTGACTCTAGCACAGCTCCCTTCAGGATCTTATTGCASAAGATGACTTCTATGGGCAGAAACTTATTGATTACCTATAGTTTTTAACTGGTTTTGCATCCCATTTATGATCATTTCACATAGGTCATGTGTCATTACTTTCTTTATGAAAATATCAGGTGGAAATGTGCTAAATCTTTACTAACCCTGAGATCTGAGATGTCTAATTCTGTATATAACCCACTCACAAAAGTCAGGTCAAAGAAAGTATTACCTACCCTCCATGARTCCCTAATGATTGCCAGCATTTTTATTTGGTTTTTTTCAGTGGGAAGCAAGTACTGTTTCTGTTTGATTTGTAAGTGCTCAGAGATAAATYTGAGCTGCATAGAACTTACATAGCTACACACAGTGTTTCTTCTACTGATTAAAACTTTTGAATTGTGTTAGCATCTGTTCACATTTCCGGGGATGAAAACAGAAAGACTGAGAAAAAGCAAACTTAGTACTTCAACTTTCTCCATCTCCTCTGCTATTTGCTTACTTTGGCTTGTCAGTTGCAGSTCCATATTTTTCTCCAATTTTTAACCTGCAAAGTACAGGGGACAACCTCTGCTTATTGACTTTCACGTTCCTTGGAAATTATAACTAATTTGGTGCCTGGATGACTTATCCAAGAAGTCCAGAACAAAGTCCTGCATTGAATTTCCAATGCATTTAGGGACCAGGACCTTGGCCACAAGAAGATGCATCATTCATGCTGTGACAGCAGCAGTAACTCAGGACAGATGTATGGTTCTAGTAATTTCAGGTCCATCCACTGAAAACAAAGTTTTTCTAGCATTTTTTTATTGTTTTTTTTTTCTTTAAACACCTAACATAATGAACTCATAATAGACAAAGCATGAAGAATTATTTGCTTAGAACATGAGTGGCTGCTTACCCTCAAGAAGGCGTCGAGTTCCTCGCAGTTCATTTTGCCCCCCTTGGTAATGGTCATGTTCTTCGAGTGGCTGGGCTGTTTGCTGTGCAGAAACAGAGCTCTCCTGATGGCTCCTTTCTGCTTCAGCTTGTCCAGCAGCAGCTCCACCTGGAAATCTGGCCAAGCCAAAGGCTTTGGGTTAGGGATGTTTCATTCCATTAAGCACAGTGCAGAATTCCATCAGAAATGGAGCTGAACACYGATTTCAACTACAACACAAACCTAGTGCTTGCCCATCTTTAAACCTGCAGTTCTTTCCATGTCAAATCTGTCACTACATTAGTTCTCAAGCACTGCTGCTGTCCTAAATTGGATTCTGCTTTCTCTTTAAACACTGGATATATCTAACACAGATACATTCATAATTTGTAATTGCTGTAGAACTGCAAGAACTAGAGTTAGAATTTTTTTCCACTAGAGAATTTATAGCAATGTTGCACATAACATTTGTATTTTTAAAGGCTATTGCTAATCTAATTACTTGAAATATTTAATATAGATAATAAAACTTATAATACATAGCAGATATGAGTCTCCCAAGATCACCACCTCTGTACATGCCACAGAAAACAAGGAAAATATTTTGTAATGAGTAGACAAAACCTGATTGCAGCAGGCTGCTTGCCACACTACAAAATCTCTTGGAGACAACTTAAACACTTGCTTGAAACAATCTTTTCCTGACTGTGATCTGAGAATCTGATGAAAAGTCAGTGATATCAATCAGAGTCATGATTTCAACAGGATGTGACAAGTTCCCTGTGGCTTGTCTGTATCTCTCAGGCCCACAATGCACATACTTGAATATTCTTGTCTGAAAATCCCCTCAGTGAGAGTTACTGTAAATTCTGTAAATTCTTGGGCTTTCCAAAACTGGTTAACCACATAGTTGAACATATGTTTAAAGTCTCAGACATGGTCAAATGACTTCTACACCAGTGCAGCCAAACAAGCCTGCTGAAGAGTCCCACAGGTGCACAAGCCACCCAAGTGGCAGCAGTGGCTGCAAAGGGCACCCAGCTGTTTGTCATGAAAACAGCAATGACCAGTGCTGCTGCCTGCAAACAATGCAACAAGACTTGCAATTTCTAAATGAGCAGAACTTACTGAGTGAGTTGGGGAGCTTTCCTTTGCCATCTGCCTTTAAGCAGAACTTCACTTTGAAGCTGTTTGGGAGGAAAAAAAAATTAATTTCACACACTTTTCCCCTCATTTTCTTCTAAAACTCCTCACTATTTATTTCTTTTCAGATGTATCCTCTTTTTGAGACTCTAGCTCATTCCCAAAAGCAATTTTCTACTGATGGAAGAGAAACTGTAATCTATTAACAAGTAGGCAGAACTGCAGGCAGTGCAAAGCTTTGCAGTCTTGACTCATCTAGGGACAAACACCTGAGGACTGGAATGTTTATTTCTGTAATCAAATGGGTCTGATRTATAAACCTATCATACTGACCCTGAAAAGAAAGGTAGCAGTAGGAAGGGAAAGTGGGTTGGGATAATAGCCTGGGAACCAGAAGCAAAATCAGTTTACAGAGCAGATCATTGCCCCAGTGTGTGTTAGTGGGTAAAACACTGCAAGTACCATGGGATGTGCTGATGTCTTGGGAAAACCTACTCTGCTCAGCAGGGACATCTGGCAGTCTCTGCAGGTTTTGGGACTCAGTCTGGCATCTAAAGACAGTGCAGGTCCTCCAACTGCTGTCAGAGAGTTCTTATTTTGTATCGTTTGCTCTTTCAGAAAAATCTGTGTTTGTCCTTTTTTTTTTAATTAGCTGACTAGACTTTCTGAGACCTTTCAAAACTGGAAACTTAGAAAACTAAAACCCAAGAAGTCCCTCCCCTCAAAGGGAAACATAGATACTCTGCTTACCAAGAAACTTTTACATCTCCCAATGAACAGGCTTTGTTTTCTGGGTTTAGAATGGTTGGATTAACTTCCAGGGCAGCATTTACTCTAATAACTGGTCTTGCCCTGCAAAGAAAACATCCTCTTGAAGAGCATTCAACACCATGTTTGACAATGCCCCCATCAAATTGTGCAATACACACAAACACACAGTATTTAGTCAAACCACAAGAAAAACAAGTAACCATTGACTAGATGAAGCTTTTCTGTGCCCTTTCATTTCCATCAGCCACAACATGGACAACTGTGTAAAGAGGAAGTCCTATCCACTTATAGCACAGGCCAACATGTTCTCCCAAAATGAGCAAGCTGGGATGAGAATAGTGGGATTGCAGTGTAACAGCTTGCAGCTGCTGTGTCAGAATCTAGAAAACTCACTCAAAGCCTWGAGGACAGCTTATTAATGTTTTCTCCTGACTACATATTATTGAGAAAGATGAATTTTAGACAGCAGATAGGTTTTCTCAGTAAAAAAAAACAGTAGAGTGTTTTTCCACCTCCAGAGGTTTGGATGGTGGAGTGCCAGATTTTCAGACTTCCCTGATCCTGCTTTCTTTGGTAGCTCCAGAACCCCACTGAGCTTTCACTCAGGGACAAGCACAGAGGGACCCTTACCTGTACAGAACAGCTGTGTCAACACCAAAGGCTCCAACAATCAAGTCTAGAAAGAAAGGAAACACAGCACACGTTACACCTGGCTTTGTGAAATATGCTGTTTCTCAAGGGTGGGGCTGCTACTGAGTTATTGCAAAGTGCCATTTGGGGCAGAGGACCTGGATATCCATTTTTGTCCACATCTGTGGCTCCTTTCAGGGAGTACCCAAAGCTGGGGGGCATAGTGCGAGCAGCCCACTGCCCTTCCAGGACCTGGGATGGGATGGCATTCAAACCACTCGCTCCTCCATTGTAGATGTACACCAGCCCTCTCTTGTCCTCTCCACCATATGGTGCAGCAACTGCAATGTCTGAAAACCAAAAGAAGAACCATCAATGTCTCCAGACACGAATTAGAACATATGTGTGCTTACATCAATCAATAATTTCTGATATTACAGTTTCAATGTGTGTCAGGATAGGAAAGTGCTCTTTGTTGACGGAGTGACAAAACTATCTTTTGTCCACTCAAAAAGGAAAGAAGCTCAGAAGTTTCTCTCTAAGACATCTCATAAGACTTTGAGGACTTCACCTCAAACTTAAAGATAGCTAATTAGACAGAAGCCAAAAAGTCTGCCTAAACAATTTACTATTAAAAGAAGAGAACAAAGAAACTAATTGCTCTTGTGAAGTGTTTTACCAAGAGCAAAAACTTCTTGCACCTAACTCAGTTTTTCTCTATTTGTTATTTTGCCTTTTATTAAACTTTTTTGTTTCTAGCACTGGAACAGAAGCCATCTTGATAATTTTACACCTCCAAAAGTAGCTGAGCTATCTTGAGTAAGTAAWAGACTTCCAAAAGCTTATAAGACTTAGCTCAAAGAGGCAACTATTACTTGTCAGTAGGGAGGAAGTGCAATCAGCCTTTAAAATGCTCATCAATATTTGTTTTTTTATTACTCCTTTTATTTGTTCTGTTTTTCCTTTTATTATTGGATGCTGTTTTTTCTACRCAGTATAAATGTTTAATAAGAACATGTTAACATGTTATGGGGAGAGGAAGGGGAGAAATAGTTCTACAAAACCTTCTCCACTTTGGTGACTTTCTTTGCAGTAAAATCATAAGGATTTGGGATGCTTTTGAGATTATTAAAACAAGCAGAGTTAGTCACTGTGGGTGCCAAACCACAAAACTAAGTGTGACTCTTTCCATTTCCTTTAYATGCTCATGTTCCTCCAAAGGGTGGGACATATTAATAATTCTGGAAAATTTAAATCATCCTAAACCAATGGTAAATATTAAAATCCAGTCTATCCCATAGCTTGGCAGCATGCTTCATGGAGAATTTACAGTTAGTGCAGTTATTCTATCTCTTAAATTTAAAAGTACTCATTATTAAAGATTAATAAATGGTAGGAAACAAAAGGCTAATTAGACTATCTGTAAGGACAGCTTTAGAAGTGCACCTATGATCTAATTTCAACATTTCCACAGAYAGTTTGAGGACCACACACAAAGCACTACTTGGAATAGTTATGTTTCTCCTTCCTCTTTTCTGAAATTTGGGAAAGTTTGATGAAAAGAATAAGGAATCAAAAGTTTACAGTTCTGTATTTTTGACTCCTATTTACAAACTTCATGAAGACAGTACAAATTCCTATCTTGCACCATACTGTGATGGAAGGMATTTTAATTAACACTCCCAAAATGAGGCAGAGCAATAAAACCCAAAACAAGCAGACTAAATAACAGCAAAGCCATTTGAAAGAGGCAGCTTTTGCTATGATTCTCTTTCCTACAGTGTATTTCAAATGTAAGTATGGTGGAATCAAAAAATGCTTGGGATAATCTCATTAAGTGACTGGAATTTTGGCTGTCAGCTCTCCAATGTCTTCTGTAAATAGCTGCAGTGATAGTGCATCTTCACACTGATTCTACATCCAGTTAGGAACTAAAAAGGTCCCTTCCAATTCCAACTTCACTGTGAAATTATGACTTCATCAAAAATACTACCTACCAGCTTCCCAGCTACCTGGGAATTTGAAGTAACCATCTATTGTAATTTTTGATCTAACAGAAAATACTTAGCTTGCAAGCAGAATGGAAAAAAAATGAAGATTTTTGGTGTAATTCAAATTCCCASTACTCTTTAGAGAACGCTGGAGTATAATGGGCATTAAAAAGTGTTCTCCCTAGGATTCCTGGAAATCTCCATCCCAACACTACGTGATTCTCATCTGCTTTATTGTTTTKCATTCCTATCAGAAAGTAACAAGAAGCTTGGGCAAGGGGTTTGAGAGCCTCAGYTCCAGTTGTGTCAAACTTCTCTTCCAGTTACTCACTCAAGACACTCAGCTCTTGCTACATTTGCTATGCAGTTATTTCCACCAAACTCTTCCATTTTGAACAGTAAATTAAAAAAACCAAACCCTACTCTTTTCTCAGGAAGATCTTTTCTATATGAACATTTTTAARCAGCAATCTGAAATCAAACCTTCTTTTCTGTCATCATTGTGTTTCTAGAGAGGAAAATGGTCTTTAAACAAYGGAAGGAGGAAAATTACATTGAAGATGTCCTAACAGGTCTCAGTGGAGGGTCAGGTATTTTATTGAAGTTTCTATTGTGGGCATGGCTTAGAAAGCAATCAGGTGCTCAGGGTAAGAGCTAGAGGAGTCCATGTTGTGTCAGTGGTATAGTCTCTGCTCGATGCATCCATGGAACTCCTGTTGGCATTCCTGGGAGTAGCACACAAGCATCGAAGGGAGTCTAAACCTCAGCGTCCCTCACTCCCTCACAGCCACAGCACTGAGGGTTTGTGTGCAGGATCCACATTCTCTGTGCTGGCTGGGCTCCCCTGGTGCCYTGTGCAGGCTGACCTAGGACAGAGGCTAGACTGGGCCAAAGAATAAAGYAGGGATTTATTAAAAGGCCTCMRTGGATSCACCTTGGGYARCASAAGAGCCCAGCCAGGGCTACACCCAAGATGAACCAAAATGGTCACAAAATGGACAACTGGTCATGGAGTCTCACAGTTTTATAAGTTCTGKTCCATTTGCATATTGGAGCTAATTGTCCAATTACAGCTTTAGTCCGTGAAGTCCCATCCTTCTTGTTCTTCTCTCTTCAGCCCAYGTTGTTGGGCCTGAGATTTGGAYCAGTTGTCCTTGGTCCCCAGCTAGAGAAGGAATCGTTACCATGCCCTAGTATGAAGCTCAGARTTACACACTAAAGCAGTACAGAATCTGAAAAATATAAAAGCTAAAAGCTGAGGCATCACCCTCCACAACCAGGAGACCCTGATYAAGAATCAATATTGTATTTGCAGGSMATGCCTCGACAAAGGTAGGAATGATGCATCTGACTCCATGTTCTCAGAAGGAGAACTAATTTATTAATTTATAATACTATATTATATTAAAGAATACTATACTAACTATAGTAAAAAAACCAGAAGAGATACTACTGAATGTTAAAAAGATAATAATGACTTTTCAGAGTCTTGACACAGCTTGGCCCCAATTGGCCAAAGAGTTAAAACAGCTCACACCAGAATCCAATCAGGCAACCACCTTTGGCTAAACACTCTCCAAACACATCCCCACAGGAGCAAAACACAGGAGAAGCAAATAAGATAGAAAYTGTTTTCCTTTTCTCTGAAGCTTCTCAGCTTCCCAGAAGAAAAATCCTAAGGAAAAGAATTTTTTCAGAGAATGTAAATGCCACAAATTGACATCCTACCGTTGAAGCCATCCTGATCCAGGTCCCCCAGGGGTGCGATGGAGCTGCCGAACCGCGCAAAGATCTCAAAGCCGTTCAGCTTTGCTGTCTGAAACCCTCCCGAGGCTCGCTGAAGGCAGATGGTTACTTGGCCAACCTCCTGAAGCTTCCCATCTGAGCTTCGATCCATAAAAAGAGGGGCTCCAATAAACAGATCTGTGTAACTGGACCAAAACAGGACAGAGCTCTTCAGCAGCAGCAGGAAAATTCATTCTCTTCAGCACTGTGTTAGCTCAGCACTGAAGTCAACACTCAGATGAAAGATAACTATCTTTAAATTTAACTGAAAGCAAATATTTATTGACCAAGTAAGTACAAACACACAAAAATTTAATGGGCCTTAAGCATGTGAACATACACATGTATTTATGTAGATAAATGCAAAAGCAAACCTACAAATGTTAAAACAGATGTGGAGTGTTAGCAAAATGTCGTGCAGATGTGTTAAACCAGCAATGAAGAGAGAAATCTAGATTGTGGGAAAGACCTTTTAATAAAAGGTATTTTTATTTTTCTTYCCAGAAACAAGCTGGGTGGCAGTGGCCAGAAGAGGGAGAAGAGGACACTCACTCGTCCCCGTCGATATCTGTGGCAGCCACCGAATACCCAAAATAGGCAGCCATCTGGAAAACAAAATTCAAACCAAACCTGTGAGTTGTAGTGATAGAAACAAACAACTTTACACAAAYCTGTACACAAAATACATCAGGGAGATGACAACATATGCCACAAATTTTATTTTTTCCTTTCTTTTTTGTTCCTCTTCCATACTCTTAGAAAGTAAACCTGTTGGTTACTTTTCCCATTTCCCCCTTTATGATCCAGTCTCTTTCCCAGCTCTCAAAACAGGCAGCATTTCCTTCATTTAAATAGGATTAGAATTTCCTCAGACTTCATAAAATGTTGCTTTGGCAATCAAGCCAGTAATATACAGACTATTACCTAGTACCCTAAATGCTGTTGCAGCATAGAAAAGKCTCCCTGGTCACCCACCATGGTCAGCAGAGCCACCCACCTGCTCTCCAGTGAAGTTGTAYATGGAGGACATGTTTTTCCCATTGTAAATTGACACCTGCATGAGAAGAAATACACATTACAGCATACCAGCAATAGTCACCTTTTTTTACTTATTGTAAAGTTTAATGTTTCAAAGTTTTTTACCATGCCCAGAGTTCTTGCTGCCCGTGGGACTCCYGACACAAAGTCTGAAACAAAGCAAGACACAGATAACAGTCAGGTCCCAAGGCACAGTGACTGCTGAATAGAGCAGCTCATTCCTAGCAYTTGAACACTCACTTCCTAGCATTTCCCTGTGCATTGTACCACTGGTTTGAAAGATCTGCCCAGCTTAYTACCATGATATACTTACTGAAGCAAGGGGCTTACCTTCGATGCCATCACCATTGAAGTCTCCAACAGCCACTGAATAACCTGCAGAGACAAGATGAGGCTTTAAAAGCCTTAYTGAAACTTTCATCTCTCTTTACACTTTTCACAAATGTCTCTGTGCACAATCCTCCTCTCTTCATCTTAAAATGCACTGGTGTAAATATTGCCTTGAAGCAGCTTAGACTATGAAGGGCTCCAGGAGTGGCTGTAACTCATCAGTATGCAGGAATTTGAGATCAGAAAATGAAAATGTTAAAATGATCATCCTGGGAATTGTCCTGGTATATCCTTGCTTTTTTTCCTGAGCCTGGTTAGACATACATGAAACAAAATGATGATTTCCCACTCCTCATTGCTTTTCTTCCAAAACAACATTTTATTTTGTTTTGGTAGGTTATTTAGAAACAGCTGCTTTTAAATAACAAACAAACAAACCAACCAACAAACACCTATGTGACTAACCTCTGATATAAAAATCATACATTTGCCATTCCCATATTCAGCCTGAATCACAGAGCACGTAAAATCATGAAAATACTTCCATTTATTTTGTCATTGGGTGCTTTTTGAGTCAAGCCTATGGCAAAATAACTACAATAAATAACTACATCATACATAAATGAGTGTATTTCCAGGAATGTCACTGCCTTACTCTCTGTTAGATGTGGAATTGCTAGTTGTGTGATTTAGATGTAAGCATCAGCAGTGGCAGGGAGTAAACAATAAATAACTACAATTCCATCATAGATAAATGAATGCATTTTCAGGAATTCACTGCCTTGCTGTCTGTTAGATGTGGAATTGCCAGTTGTGTGATTTAGAGGTAGGCAGGGAGTGTTGCAGGTGGAGGTTTCTGGTTTCCCACCACGTACCCAAGTAGCTGTCATCAAAAGCAGCACTGGCAGGCCTGGTGGCTAGCTGGTCATCATACTTGGTGCTGTAGACTTTGGAGTCATACTTTGCCACAATCTCTGTCACTCTGTCAGAAATCAGCTGGCCTAARGAGAGAGAAAAGAGCTGAAAACCACAACCAGAATTGGTGAGCTCATTCACAGAATGCTGCCCTCAAAAGCAGCRGCTCTTCCACAACACAGACCAGAGAGGAGCCAGCTGCAGCAGCACCAGGAAGGGCACAAGTGAAAATATGGATCCCACTGCAGCAAAAACATGTTCACATATTGAGTCAAAGGCACACACAGAGTTCYCACTGAAAACAGAGGCCAATCTAAGGCAGGGCTGAGATATCATACCCTCATGGTTGTGCAGAACTGAGCCCTTTAGGTGCTCCTTGCTCAAATACCACAACAGGAGAGCCTGCTTTGGCAGGCAAGAAGCCAATAAAATGGACAAAAATGARATGAGCATGGTGTATTGCCATGTTCTCCATTTTCACCGCATCAGCCACTAGGTGGTGACTCCTTTACATTCTTCTAGTCTAAATTAAAGCTTGAATCACCAAAAAACCCCATTCAGAATGGCACTTCATATACATAGCCATACATGTGTAAAGTGAAGGGAAACATCCTCCTCCAGCAACTCAGAGCACATGGAATAAAAGTTTAGGATGAAAATTATTGTTTTCAGAGCATACTATTGTCATCTATTCAGAGCCAAGTGGGCTTTTTTGGTAGTAGTAGGAGAGGATGAGGTTGTTTTGGCAGATGAAGCATCACTTTTGCCAAAAAGCTATAAAATAAATGCAGAAACCTGATTTATATGATACTGCATCTGCAGTTTAGCTTTAATAATTCAATTTTGTTTGTRATTTAAAACACAGGACTGGAGCAAGCCTCCTGTGCTGCTGCACCTACATGTAGGCTGGCATGATACAGGAAATCTATTAATAAATGTTAGAAGTTCCATTAAAAAGCAGGCAGCAGAGTTGGGCAGCTGTGTCCTGATTACAGCAGCAGCCTCCTTTGGACAGAGAGCTGCAGTTAAAGGCTGAATAATCCTGAATCCCACAGGAGCCAAGTACACAGGTCATGCCAGGTAGAGGTRAAATGTGCCCCACAGCACAAACTAATTAAGACAAATGCAAAACATCTTTGCCATGAGAGGAAAACAATGAAATTTGCTTTAGAGGGGGTATTTCTCATTGAAAATGCACTCTTTGTGTGTCAAATTATGGAACATGTACATAGCAAAACAAAATATGCTAAAGGAAACTTTTCCCGCTGATGAAAACAGATCCCAGGTCCCAGGAAAATGCCTTTATAAGGATCATGGAATTATTTAAAACACAAAGGACATCTATGCTATTATTACTACAACCATTATCTGTGGTTGCCTTGATTATTCAGGAGATATTCTTAAGGACAAAAAAMCATTTCTGTCAGTTTTCTTACTGACAAAGACTCTGACAGCAGCTGGAAGACTGTGGAACAAAATGATTAAGAGGATAAAGAGAAAAATCATAAAGATCATCTTCTCTGTGACTTAAATGATACTCTCACCTTGCCAGTAAAAACTTCCAGGTCCTCCCAGCAGCACCCTGTCTCCCTGGGAAGGGAAAAGGAAGACAGAAAGAAAAATTAAAAACACATGAAGCACATCTAAAGCCAGACAGCACATCCTTTCTTTGTGGGAAGAAATCCYATGTATGTACATCACTGTAGCTCTGCTGACCACCACATATTTCCCGTTTTGAAGGAGTGATTAATTAGAAATGCATCTTGTAAAATGCTAACAAAAACCTTCAGGGACTGTTCCACCCATTTAGAATTCTAGGCAGAATTCTGTTTTTATTCCAATAAACCCTTCTTCCCCCATAAATGTATGGCAACAGGAACACAATTAGGAGAAAACTCAGAGTGTTTCATCATATTTTGGGGTCAGTACACAAAATAGTGTCATCTTCTGCCTCTGCCATTTTCTGTAACTTAGCACTAGAAAAGCTTAATTCAGAATAACTGTGATGTAATTCCCCCACTCCATATTTCTTGGCACAACTGCAATTCACAAACCATTTTATGAAACTTTAACCACATTAGCTATCCCAGGGTTGAGAATTTGCTCTGTAAGTATTGAATTAGGCCATAGGCTTTGCTGCAWAATTAAGCCACTTATTCAGGTTTTAATCCTAAAAACTCCAGTATTCACCACTCAGAAAAATCTAGGTCAGACATTTGGAGATACACCCTGGCTTGCCCACTCTAAGGTTTTGGATAAGAGCCCAAAGTTGGTTTTAACTGGGCCTGGAATCTGCACAGTGACCCTGAGGGTGTGTGCAAAATAACCCAAACACTCGCAGCCTCTCCTGCACTTGGCAGTGTCCTCTGGAGGAAAACCAAGAGTGGCCCTGGGCAAAGAGTGATGGGATATGACCTCATCCTGAGATGWGAGAACCCAAAGAAAAGCCGCATCACAAACAGGGCTTGCGCGGTCTTAACACGTCCTGACTCTGCTCAACCATTTCACTGTACAACACAAAACACCAGAGTACCTTCTCAGATCTGTGCACAGTCTTACTGTGCTTGGATTTCAAAAGCAATTTTGGAAAAAAAAAGAAAAAAAAAAAGAGCTAGAACAGGCAGGGAGAGCACAGAAGAGACAAGTCAGTAAAAYACCCCTGTACTTCTGCTGGCTGATGAGAAAACCAAAATGATTCACAAGCACATTGTTTACCAGCTCCCTGGGCTGTCATTCCTCAAGAAGTAACAATAGCTGTAACAATAGCTATAACACCAATCCCATGTCTCAAAAACCCTGACTATCACACTGAATTCCCTTGAGGACCAGCTGCAGCAGAGGGATATGGCAGGAATCTGGGAAAGCAGATTATTTGTTCAGGACATGGCTCCTACAAGAGGTGAAAGTCAGCTGCTCTGAAGATGAGGGGAGAAACAGGTTTATAAAAGCTCTTTAAGTGGTTTCAAGTAATTTTTTTGTTTATTTATAAATTTTGTTTGGTTGTGGGTTAGCTCCCCACCAGGAACAGTAACATTTGGGTTTATAATGGCTGTGATTCTAAGTGCTCTGTATCAGGAGGGTTTGCTAACTTGCAGCTGCCTGCTGACCCACAGAAATGACAAAAAAAATCACATACCTTTGTGAAGTCAATGCTAAATCCACCTTGACAAAATCCCTGTCCATCTGCATCAATAGTTGCTACCAAAGAGAAAAAGGACAGAAAAGAAGGAGGAGAAAAAGAAATAAATAAAGTATTATCAGTACTCCATCAGTTGCAGCACTGCAGATACTTTTCAATGCATCTCCCTACTTGCACTCCTAAACTTGAACCTTGGAATTCTTTTCTCCTTAATCAGTATTTTCTCTTTATCAACAACTCCCAACCAAATGCTGTAACATTTTTAGGGCTGGCCTAATAGACATGTAGCATTAGCACATGTTCTAGCCTAGCACACTTAAAGCAAACAGCAACCCCATGTTCCTTTGYATTGCATCTTCAAAAGTCTTGGGGAAAATATATTTGTAATTTCTATTCAGGAAATAAGATATCTAGAAAAGAGAGGATAAGTTTTTCTTTTGGTATGGAAAAGAAAGCTGAATTGGCTTAAAGCAAAAAGAACATACCTGGCTGAAAAAATATCTCCATACTGAGACTYATCCCAGCAAGAACTGTTATGGCTGCATCAATTTGAGGATTATACAGCTTCAGAATAGAAATGCTGGGAGATCCTTGTCTGAAAGTGTGACTGCTTAACTAGCATGATTTAATTTAATGCTTCTTATTTAACTTCTTGTTATGCTGGACCAGGCTGGATTTTATTCCTGCTGCTCACAAATGATTTTCAGCAAATAAAAAGTCAATCCTAATTTCAAGTTTTAGGTTATGAAATTCTAAATAATCTGTGAGCCCAACTAGAGGAAATGAATGCAAAGCATTTGGAAAATAAGACTCCAAATGTTCAACAGTTAATATTATTTAAACAATGCATCACTACATGTGTATGCACACAGAGATATCAGAATCTATTTTTGCAAAACCTTGCTTTTTAAAATGAGCTTGCACCTTAATTTAATTGAATAATGATAAAATGCTTGAGATTCATAAGAATTCCAGAGCTGGTCTTTGAAAAAGCACTTGCTACACAATTTTGCTTGAGTGGTTACTACTCAAGCAAAATGAATTGAAGGGACCAAGCAGAATTGGTGCCTTCAACAACAGAAGTCCTCAAGCCCAATGATCCTTGGACCTAAGATTTTCCTCTGGCCTACAGCAGAGAAAACAAGGTCTCCATCATGGACCTCAACTGGAGGAGAGTTCAGATGTCTGGATCTGGCTTTTAAGTTTTGTAATAATTGCTATACATGGGAAGGAGAAATAGCTGCAAAACATTCCATTCCAAAACGTACACAAAATGTGACACAAGAGGAATTCCAAAGAGAAAAGCAACATAAGAGCCCCATACTTACTTGACCTGCAGGGAGCATATTCCACAAATTTAGAGCCAGCGAGCAGGTAACAAGTTCCTACAGGCTCTCTCTCCTGTTTTGTTTCAGTTCTCCAGTGGTACAGTGGGGCACAGGCCTAGGGAAGAGCACACAACAGTGAGGAAACAAATTCCTCTTCAGAATACTGGTGGGTATCAAATAATACAATTAAATTCCAATTTTCTACAGAAAAGCAACAAAAAAACCTAGCAGATGTATCTTGTGTTATTAGAGGATATGTATACTATCAGCAGTGGGGCAGAATTGCCATCAGTTTGTATTTTATAAATTGCTAATTTATATCAAGAATTTTAGAAATAATATTTTCTTAAAGCAACAGCTGTGAAGTGTTTATCATGAGTTTAAAACACATTCTAACTTCATCAAACTAATTTTACTACTTTCCTTAAAACTAGAAAAAAGTGCTCCTGGCTTTGTTTATAAGGAGTTAAGCAAAGCCTAGCTAACAAATTCTGAAGAAAAGACAATTCATGCTGATTAGTGGGATTTTGCTTAAATTCTAAAGTTATCTGGATGTCTTTACATTTTATTTATTTATCACTGCAACATCTCAGTACTGATGTATCTGAAGGGTATCAAAGACCTACCAGGATTTTATCATTTTGGGATCTCACAGAGGCTCCAAACCACTGATGAGACTTAAATTCCAGTGGATCATCAGGAGCAAAGTCTCTGTTACCTACAAAGAAAAGAAAAAAGAAGCATAATTTCACAGGAAYCTGTATAGTAGAAATGAAAAAGAAATCCCACACTAAGTCATTGGTTTTGATGCATACAGAGAGAACCAGGAACAGCAACATTGGAGAACATCACATTTTGATGGAAACAAGCTTTAAAAATTATTTATTAGTATTTTTTAATGTCAGGGGCCCAAAGCAGCTATTTTTGCACACAGAGTATTGGTACAATGCTGATTAGTTGTAGGAGCTCAAAGTTTACASCATGTTTGACAGCCACACAGTAAATACCTCATAGCTGAGATATTTGACTTCCAAGCAGATTACAGCACTGCCCAAGGAGCAGAGCCAAAGCCCTGTTAGTTGTAATGCCTCTAAAAGAAATATTGCCTCCATGAAATCATGAGAGCTTTGGCTAGAATCAGGAATGAGATCCTYCTCCTAATTCCACCAAGTGGTAACATCTCCATTCTGAGAGTCACTGCAATGCACAAAGCAGGAAATTTGCAAACTTAAAAGGTATGGGGAAAGAGAGYCAGGTAAAGACTGAGTAATTTGCACTGGTGTCTGTTCCATGATGCTGGCTGGTAGAAAAAAGCAGAACTTCTGCAGGTGTGAGTGCTAAAATAATAATAATAATAATAGAAAATGTATAGCAAAAATATATTTAGCAAATAATGTAATAATATATATAATAATATATAATATATATATTATATATATAGCAAATAATGGAATTATTTGGTGTTTCTTGTATACTTTCATTGATAAAACGAGGGAAACTTTGCCAGCATAACAAGGAAATCGATGTAAGACTCTGAAAAACTTACCTTTGCTAAAAGTTCCCTAACTGGCTGGTTTAGAGAGCCTCAAACTACAGGAATGGATGAGGCAGCAGCCACACATCACTTGCAGAGTGCCAGGGGATCCCCAAACCCAGCCCTGCTATGAATCAGAGACTGTGGCCACTTGAACCAGAATTTCCCTGCTTGTTTTACACCTTGTAAAGAATGCTTTGTCTGCAGAGATTGTGTTACTTCCTTTAGGAAAGTCCCATGGAGAAGACAAAAGAGATTTTAATCTGCCAACTCAGCCAAAACAAGCAAGTATCTGGACTATTTCTGCTCTCAGATTAGAACTACACAGAAACCAATGCCAAGCACATTGCAACACAGRGAACTATTGTGGTTTTTTCTTATGTCATCAAAGGCACCTCAAACCCCACCTTCCTCCATCACCTCCCCTCCATCTCTAACTGGGCTGGTGCTARAGGCTTGGAGGGTCAGCACAGCTGCACAGATTTATGTGCATTGAACATAACTCATTGCTGATGGTCAGCAGATCTGCACAGAGTCATGTACATTGAACATAAATCATTGCTGATGGTCAGCACATCTGCACAGAATCATGTACATTGAACCTTTATACTCTCACCCTTGCACAGGCTAAAATGTAGCTTGGAGACAAGGTGCATGTCACCTTTTAATGGTACAGGAAAACAAAACCAAATCAGGATGTTTTCCAAATAGGGAACTACCTTTGGGACACTCATTTTTCCTGCTCCCTGTCTKTAACAATGGATATCCACCCACAGATAGGTTTGCTCAAAGGCATGACTGGTGAGTTTCAATGAAGCTGCCACCCAAAGGGACAGCAGTTCCCATTTCTCCTGTCCCCAGGTTTATTCCTGCTGCCTGTGTCTCTCYTGGCACTACTCCCCTGCTCACATCATGAACCACCTAAGAATGAACCCTCCTAAAAAAGCATTCAGCAGGATGAGGTTCCCACCCAGCTGGTGCATGGGGAGGGGACAGCAACACAAGGCTGGGAATTATGTCCTTTTTGACACCAACAGGGATTTAAAAGTGGTTAATTCATCTTTTAACCACACCCTGGGTTACATAGCCTGGAAAGAAAGATTTGGCTTCTGCCCTCTACTTGTCCAGCTACTCTKGAATACAAAGAAATGTCTCAGCTCTACTTGCCAAACACAGCTTTAAACAATGCTAAACTTAGGGATAGTTGCAGAGTGGCATTTTATACTTTTCTGTTGGATAATAATACAGCAATATGTATGCATGGCAAAAATGAAAGCTGGTCTAGCAGCTCCATAGTGTAAAGCAGAATCCTATTGTCCTAGGCACTATAAAGGTGTCTAGGATGCAAACCTCCCACTTAAGTTYAGAACAACAGGCAAGAAGTAGAAGGAAAGGCTGTGTTGTAAYAGGGAGTGAGCAGCCATTCTGCATTATCAACCTGATTTTATCTCAGCTGTTAAGGAAACTAATTCCTTGAAGTCTGGGCTGAATAATAAGAATAAAAAATCCAATAAAAAGAAAGCCAAGTCCTGGATACTGGTGCCACCTGCTCGATGTCTATGCTGACTGCTCTGGAGAAGAGGGGAGCCAGCAGAACAACCAGCACAGGCTGCCAGAACAGCTCCTCTCTGCCCTTTCACCCTTCAGCTGCCAAGAAGGATCAGTGTCCAGGACAGCATCTCCCCTGGTGTTTAGGGGACAAAAATATTTTCTACAGTATTAAAAAAGCCCTGATTCAGCTCTAAATTGAGGATGATAATATTAGAAATCTCTGTGCTTTCAGATACAACCAGAAGCTGGCACATAAAAAACCCCAAATCCCCAAAGCGGAAAGCAAACGAACATGACCACAAAGATAATTGTGTGCCAAATGGAGTTTATGTGCCAGATGTCATGACTTCAGAAGCCAGCATCATCATTTCTGAGGCCTGAACAACAAATGAAGAATTCTTACAAAACCCCACCACCCCACAGAAAAATGTGTTCCATGAGGCAATTTGGCAAGCTGGATTTTAGTTATTTATAGCACCTCTATTGTAGAAGCATGCTGCAAACATCTCAGTCAAGTTGCCCTGTGTCAGTGCAAACATTACAAAGCAAGATGTGCTACAAGGCTGAGATGCCTCAAATTGAGTATTCAAAGCTTCTTTAGGTTCTTTAAAGCTTTAAGTGAGGGGCTCTTAGGGAGAGGGCCTTGAGTTCAGCTTGAGAATGGCTGCACCACTGGAAAGTGAGGACTGAAGATCTAGATCAAGTGGAAAATTTGTACATTGGAAACACAGAAAGAAGTCTCAGATAAAAAATTGATACAGGCCAAATCTGATGTTAACTCTCCATTAGAGAGGAAAACCTTTTTTTACCTATACTCACTCAAAATTCTCCCAGGAAAAACTGTGCAAATAGATTATAAGCCTTTYTCTCAGATCCAAAGAGAAACTACTTTTATGGGGAATTCTGGAAAACACCCACTCAACAAAATTCCCCTTGCTTTAAATAAGAAACCATTTGAGTTTTTCYTCATGACTGGGAAAAACAAACATTAAAACACTTAAATGTGAGCCCTCACTGAAGCAGTTTTAACCACAGTTAAATATTGAGCTACTTTATACCATAAAGTAGATGTGTCATGGGAAGGTACAGGACTGACTTCAGCATTCCTGTGTTTTATTGCAAAGAGCCTGACCTGATTATTATTTTATCTTTGTATAATTTTTAGTGGTAGTTATATATACATATATTAAAAAAAAATTCTAAAAAAAAGAACAAGCCTTCCCCCACATCCTTTAAAAAACAATACCTACCTTAAATGAACGAAACTGTATTACAGGTTAGATTTAAGCATCCAGGGATTTATAAATCCAGCCCAATGCTTTGATGTATTATAATCAGCCTTATTACTATAAGGGTTCTTGTAGCCTTATTGTATTTCTTGTAGCCTTTCCTTGTATTCCTAAAATTTCAGAGTATTCCAAAAATAYCCTACACAAGTCTTTAAGCCAATGATGCACATTTTAATCACAGAATCACAGAATGGTTTAGGTTTGAAGGGACCTTTAAGGTCATCTTGTTCCAACCTCTCTGCCATGGGCAGGGACACCTTCCACAGGTTGCTCAGAGCTCCATCCAACCTTGCCTTGAAAAAGCCTTTAAAAAGGCATTCAAACAAATATATYTAGGCAGGACAAACTACATTCTGACTAGATGTATTCCAGAAAACATTCAGAGTTTTTATGCAATGCCATTTGTCAGACTAAAATGCAACTGCTACAGGCACTTGTACTTGATGGGTCAWTAATTCCAGGATTATGTCATATGGCCATGGGGTATTATTTCCTATTTGTAAAGGCAGCTTCTTCCCCAGTCTTTCCTTTGCTCCTTCTGATTGTAGCAGGCATCACACGATGATTTTACATGACTCTTTCCATAGGGAAAAAGAGCTGACATGTCAAGTCAACAGCGCTGTGTCTCACAAGGTGGAGGGAYGGGGCAGTCAGGGCAAGAACAGAATTAAAATTAAAACAAAACCAAAAGAAAGCTGTGTTGCTGGTGGACCAATGGAGCACTGTCTCTTCACCACATTCCATAGGATTTGGACTGAAAAATGAAAATTAATGTGGAGAGATGATGGATAGAAATTAGAGAAAAAGAAAATAAATCCATCTTCCAAATATAATAAAAAGATCACTTTTTTTTTCACTGGTGGATTTCTTTTAACTATCACCTTTGGATAGTTGGCTCYTTCTTTTCCCAAGGTGAATGTTATCAGTTACAGGAACAAAGGAGTTACTAGGAAAGTCCTGCTGTTGAGTAAGTGGATCCAGTTGTGACTTGCAGCCCGCCTGTTTTTATGGTAATGAACAAACTGAACTAAAGCATCTCCCCCTATCTTCAGACAGACTTAACAGAGATGATCATGAGTCAGGAGGCACTGAACTGATGCAACCTGGTTCAGTGTCATCACACTAAAAACACTTAAGAAGTTGTAAAATGTAAATAGCCATCCAATTCACAGACCTCTCCTTAAAATAATCCTCTTTGGAACTATGCTGATTGCRCGGAAATGATGTTGCCCTTCTAGGTGAAAGCAAACTGTGCAGCTAGCCAAAAGAAAAAGCTATAAAATGTGCAAGAGCCCTCTTTTCCTAACTGGAGAACTGTATGCAGTGTCAAGTATCTTTCACCTATCATTACAACAAAAATCAGAGCGATTTCAGCCTCAGCCGAGGCAGCAGGAGCAAGCGAACCCGAGCTCATCTTCCCTCGAAACGCCCCACGCTGGGAGGCAGCTGATGCTTCAGCAACCTTGCTTCACCCACAGTGTTTTGCAGTGACTCAGGCAGAGGGGAATACAGACCTTCCCACTACTCCCCTTCCCTCTCCTGAGGCATGAATCGCACGTTTTCCCCCGGGCAGTGCTGGAACAAAAGCATCTTTTCCCTTGCCTAACAGAAGTAAGCCGCCTTTTTTTTTTTTCCAACCCGTCATCCCCCTGCGAGCCAGCCACATCCAGACAGAGCCAACAGTGTTCGGGCAGGACTCTACCTAATCACTAAAGCATGAGCAGCTCTCTGCTGTCAGCTCTAACAGCCTGGGGAGGAGTTTCCATAGGTTCTGCTGCTCTCTTCTGCATTCAGAGCAGCACCCGGATCCCAAGGCACGCTCCAGCCACCCAGCACAGGATAAGGAAAACAACCAAACTTCAGAGGGACTGAGCTGAGGAGAGATTTAGCCAGATAAAAATCAATCAGTTTCACTCCCARTCAATGCATGGTCTTCACAAGATTTATTGCTTTATTGTTGATGAAATCAATGGCCTCTGAGATTGAAATTCCCCTGTGGATTCCGTGGTGATACCAATAAAGCAATCAGCCAAAAATAAAGCAGCACTTTGTTAGAACAAGCTATTTTCAGAGAACACTGACCTATCCCACACTTCCTTATTTTGTAAGTGCAAATGATGGAGTTTTGAACAATTGACTGTTTTGCACAAATGATCAAAATCTCCAGAAGGGAAATGTAAGCTCATGGCACCCACTGCAGCCATAACTTCATCAGCGGGTCTTACCGGGGCAGTGCTACAGCTGAGAGCTGCCCGAGGCAGTTAAAATACCCACTTCAAGCTAAATAGGTCACAGATAGATCCAGCCATGCCAAACTGGTGGTTTAGGCTTCCAAACAAAGCCTCCTATTGTCTTGGATCACCCACTCAGGGGATAGAAAAAAACCAAATCTGCAAACGTAAGGAGTACTCAGGAGAGTTCTTTACGAGGGCATTTCCTTCCCAAAGGTCTCCTTCTCCTCTTTTAGCACAAAACAAACTATCCAGTCTCCAAAGAATAGTATCCAAAAGCATTTAAGAGCTAACAATTTCTCTAAAATTACTTTGTTGCATCAAAACGTGGGAAGGGGGAAGAGGAGGGACAGTACAAGGGTCCGTGATGAAACTTTCTCCAGGCAGAGGCCGCACTGAATTCTTTTCCCAAAGCAGCAAGAACACACCACACTTGATATACTCCTAGATTCTAGTATTCAACAGCCTCTGCAAGTCTCCCCAGTCGTGAATTTTGAGCTCTGCTGCAGAGAATGAAGGCAGCAGGGAAAGCTTTCCCCAGGAGAAGGAATGACCACCCAGCCACGCATCCCTGCGTTACCACAGGTCTCAGAAAAGCAAAACAATCCATTGTCTGAACAAGCAAATCTTCCTGGGCTAAACACAAAATCTGCTCAAGAAATCTGCAGTTCATTAGCATAGAAGTTCAAATTGGTTTTTATGAGCATATTTTCCCTTGTAGCAGTTCGTAGAGCTGTCTGCATTTCATCAGATGATTCCAAATGCAGCAGCTCTTGGGGCAGTCTCAGGACTGCACTTTCTGGGGCTGACATGAAGAGCTACAGTTTCAAGCATCTTGTACTGCAGCAGATACACTTCTCAATTAAAGCTTTCTTTAAAAAAGCAGCAGGTAATAAAATAATTTGGTCAAACTTCTATGAAAAGCCATAGACAAATAAGGAAATGCTATTTCTACCAAACCATTTCCCACTATTCTTGACTGATGACGAGCTAGGACCCCAATAAGAAAAATAAAAAAATATAAATAATTATTAAGATTGTTTCTTTTTGGAAAGCAAGCTCATAGGAAACCTTTGATTTGTATTAATTTGCTACATGTGTAGCCTGATTAACTTCAACTGGTTACATGGGTCTCTGAATAATTTTTTGTTTGTCGAAATGAAAACTCAGAATGATCCTCTAAAATTCCAGGGGCAAATAATGGAGGTATTTATCTAGACAGTTAGCTAAGTGTATCAACMCTGTCATTCCATGCATGCTTAACTGTAAAACACAGAAGTAAAAACATGAAGATGATTTTCCTAAAAAGCACATTTGGCCACCTCTCTGCTCACTGGTTTTGTTGTCTGGCTCAGTGAACTTCTGAGCCTCCTGTTGCACAGAATAAAAATATGTTTACTTTTAGACACGGAAAATGGACAACTACACAAAGTAAATTTAACTTGTGCAATACCCTTTAACTTTCCAGGAATCTTTTCCCTGAGGAAGACTCTGGAAACACTGTTGGCAATACCTGGTACTATCCACGAAAAGTTTGCTGTGCCAGTCTGTGAAGGCTGTGGAGAGGAAAAAAAGCAGATGGAGATGATACATCTTTAAAACACATGGGTTTGGACCTTGGCCTCAGAACTGATCAGAAACAGAAAATGGGCTGCTTATTAAGTGCACTCCCTTCAGGGTTTACCCACAAGAAATATGTTTTTCCTGGAAAAAGCTGCTAAGGAGGTGGCAGAGAAAGCCAAGTGTTAAACTTTGCAAGAGAGGAACCATGTCTCTAGTCAGTCTGGTGGAAAGGGCTCAGCCAGGTGTAAAAGCAGTTTTTCCACTATTTGCTTCCCCAGATACTTTCTTCTTCACAAAATTCAGAGCATTCCCCTATTTCGATGGATTTAAACAAAAACATACCTAAATTTTCAATCACAACATTATCCAGTGTGGAGAACAGATAAGAATGAATGAAGATCAATATTTACCTTGAACTACAACCTGTGATTTTGGTTAATATGAATGTAAAACATCTTGCAGAGGAGAAAGGATTTATTATCATTGCTTGTGTTTATGAAAATTTTGAAGAATATGCCATCTTGAGAATATAAATTTCCCTTCAGTACTTGTCCTGAAAAAAAAAAGGGCCTCCTACACATTCTGAAAGTCTGAAAGCTAACTGGGACAGAGGGGAAAAATTCCAAGTATTTCACATGGCAATTGAATTGAAATTGTGGTCATGGTTTGTCACTTGTAGAAAGAAGTCAAGATATAGAAGAAAACCAATGCCAGAAATTGTAGTTTTGTGACAGAGGCACCTTCACTGCTGAGTTAACAAGGTAAACAGGAATAGGCTTAAGAAAGTATTTGAATCAGACTTGTTTCTATCTAGACTTGCAGGATAACCTGTTAAAGTAACAGCAGCACTGCTTCATATTTCAGTTTCGCAATAGGACCAGCAGAGGTGTGCAGGTGMGGAAGCTGTGGGGCTTGGGTCCCTCTTCACCTGCTACCCTGATGTGCTCCTAAGGGCAGAAGCCAGYCTGAAACACCTGCCTGGTGACATTAGAAAGTCTTTTTTTAAAAAAAGTATTCAATTTCTAGCCCAGTGACACAAGCACATGCAGCAGAGCCATGCACCCTGAACKGCAGGGCAGGCTCCACCACACACGTCTGTTGTGCCACTTGCACACAGTCACAACTGTGTCAAATCAAAGCCAACTGCTGTCACTGCTGAAAGGCTGAGCAGCCCCACAGCAAAGCATCTTTGCATTTGGGAAGTGTTAATGTGCCATATAAACATTTTGCCTTCCAAAGCCACCATATATACCAGAATGTCAAAAGCAATCAGTGTAATGTGCACAGAAACACACAGACAGAACATTCTCCAGTGAATCTCACTGTGCTGAGACATGCAGGACAAGGGGAGATTCCCTTCCACAAATTCTCCCTGCCCATGGCAGGGGGTGGAAACTAAATCATGTTTAAGGTCCCTTTCAACCCAAACCATTCTGTGATTGCATGAAATACATTGCTGTTTTAAATGAAAAAATATGCTGTGAAAGAACATTGCTTTTTTAGCCAGAGGCTTAAAAATTGTAACAACTGCTTTTGTTTGAGTTTGGTTTTTATGTTACTGGCTTATGGAAAGGGCGAAAAAGAAATGATGAAAAAAAGGGAGATACATGTAATTTCAGCATGAGAGCTACATAAATGACACTGCACAAATGGAGTCCTGCTCCTGACAGAGCTGAGTGTTCCCCCACAGGAAGGAACACACAAAGCAGTAAATTCTGTAGTACAGGAACTTTCAGCTCAGTGACTTATCATCTTCCTCCAGGGCAGCTGGGCTGAGGGTAAGTGCAAGTGAGCAAGCAATGCTGCTGAACTCCAGGGCTGGAACAGCTCTTCCAAAGGTTATCCTCCAGCAGCTGGTACCTTCCCCCCTGGACTACAGAAGAGCTGTGGCATTTGATCCCATAAATGACCACTCTGCCGTGCAAACACAATGTTAAAGCCAAAAGCAAGAGCTGGAAAATAAAACCCAGCCCTGTCCAGCCAGTGAGCTCAGCATGGCCTTGGTACAGATGGGGAAGAGAAATGGACCCATAAAGCTGTAGAAAAACTTGAATAAAAAAACAAGGAATGTTTAAGAAGACACTGTCCTAATWAATAGTAATAGAACAACATCTAGAGGAAAAAACCCTGCTTGCTGGACCTCTGTAAACTCCTAGTCTCATATTTATTTGTGACAAAAGAAAGGGAAAAACACAACCCTACACATTCAGAACAATTCCTCCATTCCCTTGACATGTTCCCTCTGGCATTTCCAGCTGTGCTACCTGGCAGAAGGGAGCAGGAGCAGGAATAGGGTCAYGACTCCTGTTAATTACAGGGGATGCAGCTCCACATACAGAGTTYGGCATCGTCAGGCAAACAGAGGAAAGCCACAAGTAGAAACATTCTCATAATTCTCCCAGGTCAGATTTCTCACTGGCTGTAAGCAATTAGAAAAAGATTCTGAAGAAACACATCTAAGTAATGATGCAGAACTGGGTTTTCCCAGTGAATCTAGGAGGGAATAAAAAATCTGCCTCGTATGGCAGGGCTAAGCAAAACCTCTGGCGTTACAAGTGGTATTGCACAAATGATGAGCAGAGATGGATGAGCCTGGATTCCTGCAGAGGCTGCATTTAGTCATCTACAAAAAGCCCCTTTGCATCAGCAGCACAAGTTAGTGGTCAGATCTTCCACTTCCTGTTTCCCAAAGTGGGTCAGGAGCCTTCCCRAATCCCTGCTCCCCAACAGGCAGGGGCAGGCAGGRGCAGCAGCTCCCAGTGCTGGCACTGACTTTGTCACCAGAACACAGGGAATYGAGCATTGTGTTATGCACAAAGAAAAAGACATTTTCTTTTTTTGTCTCARGGCATTCATTATTTTATCAAGCTGAAATACAATGCCCCTTTTCACCAGGATAATAATTGACAAATGCATTRTTCCCCCATTCATTGCCTCAAAGCTGGAGTGAGTTAAAGCCTGCCTGAAAGAAATCCTCTTAAGCCTTTATGACCTGCTATTTTTACTGTTAAATTTCAAGTAATTAACATGGCTGTTCCTTAAAGGAAAATGACAAGCAAAACACTGTCTGTTTGTCCAGGAGCACATCCCTTAAGTGTAGACATGCAGGAAAGCAGTGCGGCCTCTATCAACTGCACCTGGCACATGGAAAAGCCTACTGCAAATGTTTATAGTATAAACCCATAAATGCACTGTAATTCCCATTGGAAGATGTGTTTAGAACCTACACACTATGATATTARTGATGATTATTAGCTAGGGACATCAAGATTCTTTCTTAAAAACACCCAAACTAACAAAAAGCACACTTGTATTCTAGTAAACAATAAGCCCAGAGAACAACAACAGAAAGAAGATAGTTGTAATCTGGTTTTGCTGCCTTGACACTGATGCAGAAAAAAAAGTCAGACTTTGCAGCATATTAGAGATTTTTAGTAATCTGACAGATATGCTCCCACAGAATGAGATGAGAGATTGATAAATGAGTGAAGAAATAATAATGACTTGGGGTTTGTGGATGCCATTGCATACTTTTTTCCTTTTTGTTTTTTACAAGGAAACTGGTGACACAGTGGTTTTCACAAAAATATATGAAGATTTCAGAAATCTGAACAGCAACAACCTTTTGTGGCAYATCTTGACAGTGAAATTGGAGGAAAGGCTTCTCCACTCTACTGCACACTGTGTAAAAAGGCTGCATCAATCCAGCATTTTTTAGGCTGCTAAGCCAAAATACTGGCAGGGGCAAGAGTGAATTACAACCAACCAGACCTTCAAGGCACAGGTGTTTCCTCTGCCTTACCACATGGGTCTTGCTAATCCCCTCCTGTGCCATGGGGAGGTTTTTCTGCTGCCCTGAAACACGCTGTGGAAAATAGGATTCAGCACCGAGTGGCTGGAGCAGAAAAGCACATGCAGTGCATTCTCATGACCTGCCACAGCCTGTGGAAATCACTGTGTGCACCAGAGCATGGAGAATGACTGAAATGTTTCCTGTCCACACTGCTGCTTCTCAGCTCCCCTGTGCTTCAGCAATGGGTAAGGAGTGCCCGTGACCTGAGTGCTGCTATCACAGAAGCCACAAACACTATGGAGCTATATCTGAAGGGAAAAAATTAAAAAAGACATTTTTTCAGTTTTTAGGCCATACTTCTGGGTATTTCTGCCAAAACCACCTTTGCTGATATTGAAAAGCATCTTTCCTCATATGACACATTTTTAATAGGAAGAAAACCCCTCGGGGTTCATTGGGAATTAGGTTGCCAAATGTTTTAGGATTGCTGGAGAGTACAGAGGAGAAATATAAATAGGTTAAAACACAAGAAGAATAATGTTTGCTCGGTCAGGCTTTCAGCACATACCAGGGACAACCATTCTAAAAGAGAGGAGAGGAAAAGGAGAGCACAAGCAAGCCTTGACTAGCTGCCAGTCAAAAACCAGCCACATTCATACTGACCATGAAAAAAACCCCACAGGGACCTGAAACCTTTCTGCTTTCCCCATCAGAGCAGAGGCATCCCATCTCCCCCACAGTGACCCACACGTTACCTGTGGCATCAAACACAATGGGCTGGCAGTTCCTGTTTGAGTTCCAGTTACACTTGAGCACCTGCCCTCCCTCTATGATGTTGTGCTGGCTAGTGTTGGCTTTGGGAGCTCCCACCAGAAGATACGTCCTGCAGGAAAAAGAAGAAGCAGAACAAAGGTTTCAACACCTAAGGCACATGAAGGTTTTAACTTCATGACATCTGAAGAGTTAATAAAGCAGAAGTCTTGCCTACTGTAATCTAAATCCAACTCCAACTACTCTCAGTTACAGAGAAATTCATAAGAGGTTCTCTTTTCTGCATGCAAAAAAAAMMCCCMAAAAAACCAAACATTTACCAAAAGAAGACAGAAAAAAGATATGACAAATTTAAAGTATCCAGGCCTCCTTAGGATTATATTTTAAATGAGAGAAACACCTTTTTTAACTCTTTTTGCCTTTCAAAAATGTGCACGTGTACAGCAGAAGAGGAAATTGTGCACTTCTGTACCTTACGAAAGCCATCAGGCGGCACAATTTCTGTTAATTTTGTGAGTAAGGTAATTCAGGGAAGTCAGTCAAAAATGGAAACAATGTATAAACAAAGCAGCAGCGGGCCGGGAGCTCAGCATGCMCTGAACGCGATGAGTCAGCCCTGCCCGAGCGAGGGCCCTTGGAAAAACAGCCTGCGAGTGCCAGCCACCCCAGCCACAGATCTGCGTGTTAATGAACGCTCACCCACACTCACTGCACGCTCATCATCTTCTTGTCAACATCTGCCGTGCTTTCCTGCCTCTCTGCCTCTGCAGACGCCTGCTCGGTGCCCCCCGAGCGGGAGCTGCCTGCAGACCGCTCCTGCGCAGGCGGCAGAACAGAAGCGCCAAAGGAACAAACGGACTGAGCGAGGCTCTTGGTGCCTTGCAGGAGCCCCAGCACCTCTGAGACCCACTTGACACAACAGCACTTGACTGAGAAAGTCAGTGTGAAGCGTGAAGCCATGCTCAGGAGACAAAATCAAGCGCTCCCTTTCCTCAGAGTGACTCTGCTCTGCCTCTTCCCTTTGCACTGCTGAAGAGGGAATGCAGCCGGCAGGAGCAAGTCTTGTCAGGCACCACAGTTCTCTGGTTTGGAAGCTGGCTTAGCTGAACAAGCKGCAGGACTGGTTGGAGAGAATGTCTACAGGCAGGCAAACCCAGGCTTATCACACTTGCTCTGGTTTTCAGAGCCATCTCCAGGCTCCKTTTCAGTAGAGAGATAAGCATAGGTGTAAACATATAGCACCTCACCAAAGGTCACTTTGCATAAAGACCTACCACTTTTCAACCTGTGTGAATTTTCAGAACCTTAGAAATGTCCTGGCATGGACACTGATAGAAAATCCAGGCTAGCTGGCAATCCATTTATTTTCCTTAGTTGCCATTCTTAGACTGTCTAGATTTTTAGAACAGGAATTTGAAACACTTTAATCACTTAAAATCAGCTCTCTGGGCAGAACAGAAATGCTTAAAAATGAACATTATAATGCCAWGTAAAGAAACATATCAATTATTATAATTACAATCTATTAAACAAGTGGTAGCTTACTTCCCATTTTACTGTTGTACTGACTTTTGAGAGTCCCCCATATGAAACACTAGTTTAAAAGATTTAAGCATTCCCATTTTTATTATATATTTTAATTTTTCTTAAGCTAATTTTTGTGATGAAGTTTATCTACAAGATTACAAATAAAGGAACCATTATGTGGCTCAACAAAGGTCTTTTCCCCAAATAAAAAAATTGCATTTTCATCATCAAAGACCAAGCAAGCAGATTTTGTCACAGCTCTTATAATAATATGCAAATTACCCAAATTCTTAGAAGTCTCTAATCCACATACTTAGGGAAAGAGGGAATAGAGACACTATTGTAATTCCATGGGAATACACCAGCTATGCTTTGGTACTGCCAATTTCCTGAATCATGTTCCTGAACCATCCACCCCACCCCAACGCTGGGGCAACACTAGGAGTGTTCTGGCACCTCTGGTTGCCTTTCCAGGGCTTTCCATGGGCAGCAAGGAAACTGGGGCTTTCCTGGAGGTGCATGCTGGACTATCAAGTGCTGCAGAGGGTGTGTGAGAAACCTGTTTCATTTGTTAARGAGCTGTGCTCCTATAAAAGCTGTGCCCACTGTCAGGCACCCCGACACAACACCACCACTTCCACTCCTGGAATGGGACTTTCATCCTGGGCTTCTAAATATGCTTCAGTTTGGCATCCAGCAGGTCAAAATAGACTGTGAAACAGCAGCCTGAGCACTCAGGAACTAACAGCATGCCTTTGTTGTCAGGCTAGGCAATCCAAACAGCTTTAGCCCAAGGAAACTGACTTAATCTCTGGTACTGATGTATAAAACAGGCGATGAATGAAAGCTCTAAAACAGGTGATGAATAAAAGCTCACCAAAGCAAAAGAAAGGCACAGAAACCATGTGAAACCCCATATGCCTGGACACTGCATACAAGTATTTCTGGCTATTTCAGCAGGCAAAATATCAGTGTCCATAGGCATAAACTGCAAATTGAACACCATGAGAGCCTGTTCCTGTGAAAGCTGCAGAGCTACTTTGTTCAATTACAAACTTTAATGTAAAATAAAGTGTTTAGCTTAGCAGGTACAAACAAAATTTTAGTGATGACAAAAAAAATAAACAATAAAAAAACCAAACAAAACAAAACCCAAAAAAAACCCCAAACAAACAAGAAGAGTATTCCCTTTGAAATATACAGAAGCTTTTCATGCTGCCTGACAACCACACTGTTTTCTTTAACAGCAGTGCACTTGGAGGTCAATAGTTCTTATAAAAATAATGGAAAGGATCCAAATAGTGATTTCATGGAGAGCTTTGTCACATAATTCCTTATCAGAAAGCAGGGAAGAAAGTTTATTACATTCATTTACCAGCCTCTTGATAACTCTGCAGCCACACATGTGGACTTAAAAATAAAGGGCGGGACAAAAATAGAAGCTTTTTTCTTTTAGTACCAAGACTTAAGATAGCAGAGAAAGATGGTGCAACACGTGCAAGTTAAGACAGGATGGCTTCTAATATAAGTACGTAATAAAAAAATGCAAACAAAGCTAGATGATGTAGTGCAGAAAGACTTGCTCAATAGCTGTACAATCTGCTTATAAAGTTTCACAAGCTAAAGATTAAGGGGGCAGAGAGAACATCCCTTCAGCAGGATGAAAGCCAGCAGCTTTTCCAATCTTACAGCCCTTAAGATGGGAGAGGAGTGGGGGGAAAGCGACAAAAGCTGGATGTTACTGTAGCCCGCATTTCAGAGCCAGAGCCTGATTCATTCTGGCAACACCGAGTTAGCGAGGCGAGGATTCAAAGGTCTGCAACGCAACAGCGACTACACACTGCCTAATCTTTAACATGAAACGGGAACATATTCAGGAAGCAGACGTGGAGAGTGCTTACATGGAACTTTTCCTTCTCCAGACTCCTCAGCAGCTCGGTGACTCGCACAGACTCACCACAACTCAAACACAGCACTCCCGCAAAGCACACTCAAGGRGAGAAGAGCAGATCTCCTGAAACGCCACGGGACGCAGCTTCAGGAACCAAAATACCGCAACTACATCTTTCTGCACCGTATTTATCACCACCATCCTTCTGTATGAGACCAGGCTATGCAGAGAATCCCGCAGCACAAGGTTCATGCCCCGCCGGAGCGGGGGTTCGGCTTTGCCTCCCCGGCCGGGGCGTCCCGGCCGCCAGAGCCGCCGCGGCGGGGCAGGGATGCGGAGCGGTYCCTGCCGGGCACCGGCACCGGCTCCATCCCCGCTCCGGGGYCTCGGCAGAGCCGCGTCCCCTCCGAGAGCCGGCCCAGCGGGGCAGGGATGCGGAGCGGTCCCTGCCGGGCACCGGCACCGGCTCCATCCCCGCTCCGGGGCCTCAGCAGAGCCGCGTCCCCTCCGAGAGCCGCCCCGGCCGGCCCGGCACCGCTGCCGAGGGAGCGGGGGCAGCTCCGCATCCTCCGCCCGGCTCCCGGCCGGGACAGCGCCGCTCCGGGCTCAGGCTCGGCGGGGCAGGACGGGGCGGGACGCGCACTTACGAGAGCGGGTCGGGGGCGAAGAAGTCCACGGCGAAGCCGAAGTAGCTGCCCGCCGGGCCCGAGTAGACGGCCGGGCGCTCCACGTCCAGGTTGAAGGCGCTGCCCGGGGCCAGCGCGGCGCCCAGCAGCAGCAGCAGCAGCAGCAGCATCGTGGCCCGGCGCGCCATGGCCCGGCCGCGCTGCTCCGCGGGCGCGGCTCTGCCGGGACGCGCCGGCCCCGCGTTTCCCGCGGCGGGGCGGGGAGCGGAGCGCAGCCACTTCCCCTTTCTGGCCGGGACGGGGGCGGCAGGAAGGAGAGGCGGCATCATGTGGTGCCGGGGGCGGGCCCTGGCCGCTCCGAGCCCGGGCCGCCGCTCTCTTCCGCCGGGAGCGGCCGGCACAGCACAGCCCGGCACAGCCCGGCACAGCCCGGCACCGGACCCGCGGAACTGCGGCCCGGAGCTGCCCTCGCTCCGGGCATCCCGCTCTTATCTCTGCCCGAGCCGGAGGCTGGAGGAAAGTCAAGGATATTCTTTCTTGTGACGGTGGGGAAGCACGGGCACAGGTTGCCCAGAGAAGCTGCCCCATCCCTGGAAGTGTTCATGGCCAGGCTGGATGAGGCTTGGAGCAACCTGGGATAGTAGAAGGTGTCCCTGCCCATGGCAGGGGGTGCGATGAGATGGTCCTTAAGGTCTCTTCCAGCACAAAYCATTGTCCCTTCCAACCCAAACCATATCYATGCCTGGTCTTACCAAGACTGTTTGAGCCAGTCCTCCAGGAAAGCTGCTAAGCAAAGAGGAAGGGAGTGCCAATGTGGACACAGCCATGGAGGAAAAAAAAAAACAAAACCAAACCTGATTTTCAAACACATAGGCTATTAAATGAAGTAATTTTAAATTCCAGGGTCCTAGCAGCAGGTGTAAGGGCTGGGAAGAGGGATTCCGGAAATCCTCCCCGATGGAGGGCTCTGTTACTGTTGCACCCCCGCTCTGCCCACCTGGGGAAGAACCCCCCGGTGCAGCCCYAATCTCGTCAGTTGCGCTCTGTAGCTCTTGTATCATCTCTCACTAATAACATTTTAGCACTATGCTGCAGCCTCGTCCTCCTCAGCCTCTATGAGAGTCCAACATCTGCTGAGTACTGCAGCGTCTCAGGTCAAAGAAAACACGATGAACACCTACCAAGAGCAAATAATTCATATTCATTTGTACAACATAACAGGACTGGAGCACCAAAAGTCTAAACCTTTTGCTTTCCTCATTGTGAGCATGATAAAAAGCTACASAGCAAATAATGATGTTTCAAGCCTTAAATAAAAGTTAAAAATACCCCACGCATATTTATCAAGGACCTGATTGAGTTTAACAGGAATCCCAAAAGAAAAATATTTCCACAATAAGCAGAGGAAAACCCAAAGAACCACCAGTTACTCCTGTGTTCCATTCATTGTTCTTGCTATTAATTATCATTTCTTCAGGAAGCCTCTTAAAAATTCTGTCAAGAAGGGGAGTTTCAATACATAAACTTGATACTTGTTGCTAATTTTTCGAACTTTGCTGCCTCAACAGGTTAAAAAAAAACACCAAAAAAACCAAACAAAAACCACCCAACCAAACAAATACAAACTCCACATTACTTTTATTGTTATTTACTGACTTATCTCAGAACTTTTGTACTACAGACCTGATCAAAGCAAAACTGCAGATGAGTTAATAAGTTTCCAAACTCTAGTAAATAGGGCAATAAACTAAAAGAGTGGTTTATGAGTACTTTGATCAGTAATTAACTAAGGGAAAAGGAGGATTGATTTTCTCCACTTGGTTGCATAACYTCACAACATCACACAAGCAGTGAAGGATAAGTTATCTTTAAGACACTAGGTTTTTGTTTTTTTTAACCAAAWGATCAATTTTGGCTTCCTAGGGACTGTATAACCTCACAGCATCACACAAGCAGTGAAGGACAAGTTATCTTTAAGATACTAGAATTTTTTACCAATAAAATTCCTAGACTGTATAACCTCAAAACATCACACAAGCAGTGAAGGATAAGTGATCTTTAAAACACTAGATTTTTTTTTAACCTAATGATCAATATTGGATTCCTAGGGACTGTATAACCTCACAACAGCACACAAGCAGTGAAGCATAAGTTATCTATAAGATACTAATTTTTTTTTCCAAATGATCAATTTTTTTCTTATGGATTGTATAACCTCACAACGTCACACAATCAGYGAAGAATAAGTTAYCTTTAAGATATCAGAATTTTTTTACCAAATGATCAGTTTTGGCTTCCTAGGGACTATATAACTTCACAACATCACACAAGCAGTGAAGCATAAGTTATCTTTAAGACACTAGAATTTTTTTCCAAATGATCAATTTTGGCTTCATGAGGACTGTATAACCTCACAACATCACACAAGCAGCAAAGAATAAGTTATCTTTTAGATACTAGAATTTTTTTACCAAAAAAATTCCTAGGGACTGTATAACCTCACATCACACAAGCAGTGAAGGATAAGTTATCTTTAAGATATTAGAATTTTTTTACTAAAAAAGTTCCTAGGAACTGTATAACCTTACAACATCACACAAGCAGYGAAGAATAAGTTATCTTTAAGACACTAGAAWTTTTYTTTTAASCAAATGATCAATTTTGGCTTCCTAGGCACTGGCTGTGCAGCACTTCTTGTTGTCRGAAATTGCAAAGCCAGTCCATAGGAGCACTCAGAGTCAGGGGCACTCATCCCTCGTCCCAAAGGCTTTCCTCCCTTTAGGAGGGTTGTTGTTTCGCAGCTGTTCCGTGCCCCTTTGGGCTGTCCAAGGTGAGGTCTCCTCCCCTGCCCTGACTCAGCAGAGCTCCGCTCCCAGGCACTGAGTCACGGCTGCCGGCGGAAGCGGCGGCGGCGCTGCTGTCTGGCCCGAATTCCCAACACGATGGGAGACAAGCAGTCTAGACAGCCCCAGAGCCGAGCCACAGCTCCCTGTAAGCCCCCAGCCTCCACGTGGGAAAAGAAAATGAAGTGTACGGGCTTGGGATGCAYTTCTAATCAAAGCCAATCTTACTGGAAATGAAGGAAAGTGCTTTCTGTCGCAGGAGAGCCAGAGGGATTGATTCCATTGCTTGCATCGAGCTATCCTGGCTGACAGGGTATCTGACAGAGCTATTGAGGAATCTGTCTGACAGGATCCTGGACAGAAAAGTCAAAGTCAAACCCAGACTTTGCTCTTTATGTGAGCAGCAAACACCCTTCCAGTGAGGATGTGATTTTCTTTCCTAGTTGGTTTAGTTCTCAGCATGACTAACAAATAGATAAGGAGCAGCCAATGAGATCATAGTGCAGAATGTAAACAAGTTAATTGTGTGTTTCCATATTTACTCGTTACCTGTAGCTTTCAGTTCTCAGGCTAAGATAATCCAGTGGTGAAAATCAACAACTGAGAAGTGGGCARGACCTGGATTCTTTCTGAGCCACCAAACGTTTTGCCTGTATTCAAAACASAATGCAATTATTTTGGAATTGATTGGAGTCTAAAGACTCCAACAGATCACACTCATAYTTCTCTTACAAGYTACTGGYCTTGTTAGTTTTTATTCAGACACCRAGCTGGTAACACAGCTGAATTAAACTTTACAAGATGCAAAGCAATTTTGCTAGGCAGATATTATTTTTTTTTCTATTCCTGAGTTTCCAGCCTGTAACAGGGTATTTCAGAATGTTTCTCCTTTGAGTCTCCACCTCATGGCATGAAAGSCAGCAGCAAGAAATGGGCAAAGTGCCACAGTTCAGTAGAAACTGCAAACGTGCAAACCACTGTGGTCCTACTTCAAAGGGCCAGCAAGGGGTCCTGTATGTAAGCAATAAACTTCAGCCTCTAAGTGGATTCAGTGCTTTACAGTACCAGYAGAATGAATTTCTGGAGCAAAAAAAGGATCACCACTCATTTGTTCATGGAGATGACCAGTAGTGTCCCAGAAAAGGCTTCATCAATGYGAGAGTTTCAGTAAATATTTTGCTCTCCTGCCATCCAGACACATTTGGACTTTTCAAGAGGCTAAGCTGCTCTGAACAGAYCTTTTAAGAAGTAACTGTTTCTAACAAGGCAGTAGAAAACAAAGTAAAATATGGACTTCACATATTTGTTTGCTTTGGTCAGTTTGTGCCTTTTTATTTCTACTTTGTTTAATATTATCTTTGATATCCACTGGGAAAAATCAAACATTGCATTTGAAAACTGTGGAAGCATTAAGTGGTGAAACACGAGGAAGCCACTAGAGATGTTCAGGCTTGATCTGCTGTATGAGCAATTCACATCAGCCAAATCTCATTGGGTTGTTAGCAAAAGCTGTCCTTAGCCCGGGGCTATGGGGCAATGTTTTCACAACAAGGGTATGGCTACATTTGTTGAAGCAGCTCCTAGCACGGAGTCTGAGATCTCCCAGACCAAAAGGAAGTGAGCTGTACCAGGTTTTTGTCTGATTTGCTCAATACTGATAGCTGTATTACTCCAGCGTTAGTCAAAGTCTTTCTGCAATACCCTTTTTATGTTTTACAGAGTGCTCATTACTCACCAGGCCTTTTTTTTTTTAACATTAGGATTTCATAGCACCAAATTCAGGTGCTTGATTTACCCAAGGATTCATATTTCTTCAGTCTGAAAAAGTTGGTCATTATAAATCACATGTGACTCAGTTTTTGCTTCACWAAGCACTTCAGAGTACCAAACAAATAAATCCAGATGCTGCTCAGTAACACCCCCCAAAACTTAGATATTTTTAAAAGATATTTTTAAAGAGTACTTCCCCCTAGGAAAAAAAAATTGACAGGAAATAATGCAATAAGGGAGAAATGGATCAGGAAAAAGCCCAAACAACAAGCTCCACAATATTCTCTGCACCGTCTCTCTGAAAATGTTTTCATAATATGTGTGCATAGAGAAGATGTAACAGAGACAAAAGCTAAATCCCACCCTGCTCTGTTAAGGAAGAGGGTGTGGGARCACCAGCCCAGGGGGAAGTCACCACACCTATCCCAGAAGGAGTGCAGCACTCTTGGGTAATCACAGTGATGGAACTCCCAGGAGAGAGCCATGGAGATATAGAGCTCTTGRGGCTTCTGGTGGGAAAGGTCTCAGGAAAGCTTTTTAGAAGGGAATGGGGAGAATTTCTTAATCTGGAGAACATGATGGAACTGGCTTTGTGCTCCTAGASTGGGAAAAGAGATGAAGCATTGAGATCAACAGGCTGTGCACTTGTCTCCCATGGAATATTGTATTGTGAATGAAATTCTGTACTTCTGCCTCTCCATTCCCACTGAAATGCCTCACCGGGCACAGCAGCTGTGCAGCCCATGAGATGGAAAGCTCCAGTTCCCATGTGAGTTACTCCTGCAGTGRTTGTTCCTTTACAGGCCAATTCTAYCACACAGAACTGCACCTGGAGCTGCACTTCCTCCTGATCCACCCTTCTGCCTGCATCCAGCAAAGCTTGGAAACACACAACAGTCACAAGGAATACTGGAGTGCTAACAGTACACTTGATTAAACAAAGAACCATCCCTCCCATCTCTTCATCACTCTCTCCTCCACTTCTTACTTCCTTTCCTGGAAGGAAGGTCCATTGCTTGCTGGATGCCATGAATTTTAATTCTACCTTTTTACATTCACAAGGACCCTCTAGAACATGCTGCTTATAATGCAGTTCCCTGAAGGTGAGGAAGAGATTTATTTATTCTACTATCATCTTAGTATTTTCCTAAGAACCTTTTTCTTCTTTTTCCTGCCACTGTTTTCATACTATTTTAAGTACTGTCATTTCTGCTGAGTCCATCACCCATGGCAAGTGTGCACCAGGTTTTATTTAGAAAGTGGAAGTGCCTATGTCTGGCAGAAATTCTTGTGGAGCACTATTCTGCTGGACAGAGTGAAACAGAGCACTTCCCCTCACACAGGCTCTAGAGGCACAGAAGATGGGTCACTTTCTAGTTTATTTCCATTTATGGAAAATTTCCAGATGACAAGAGGCATTTCCTAGGTTTCTTACATTCTTGACTGCTTCTGATTACCAGAAGAAATACCAGAGACCACTGCTTCCTGTTGTATCCCTGAGATAGTGTTATCCCTGTCTTTAGGGCAAATCATCTCCTATTTAGTACAAAGACAGCTTCTTATGTACAACTTCGGAATCTTTCCCCCAAACTTTCTAGTTTTTTCTATTTTTTTTTCTCTTAACTTTCTGATTTTTTCTGTGGTGTTTTTCATCATGCAATTTCAAAGGAATCTAACAAGGCTCAGACTCACAGAGCAGTCTGTTGGTTTTTTAACTGATCATTCCAGGCACATAATGCCACATCTGCCTTGAAGCATCTGTCCTCCAGTGCTCCTGTATTACAGTAATGCTTCCACATTCCTGCTGAAGGATTTGGAACAAAAACAAGTTCAAAACTTTCAAATTCCCTGGGARAGGAATAATTCTTCAGGCTGCTCTGTGCTTAGTAACAAGCTCAGACTTTAAACACGTTGAAGRCTTAGATAACAAAATAATAACAGGATGCAGAGCAAACAGGGTTGAAAGTCAGTGGAGGAATAAAGAAGAGACAAATTCCTTTGTATCCAATACTCTGAATATTATTTTACTCAAACACAAAAGCACTAAAAGATGGTAATAACACAAACTGACACAGAGAGGTATTTCCTTCCCCTTGTCCCTCAAGAAGCATTCCAAGTGTTTGAGCCCAGGAATTCTCCACATTGATATGCCAGCTCCAGCCTCCTGCCTTCAGAATACACCTTACYACCTTACAGCATGCCCCAGAGTTCAAACTTCCTCCCTCTTCCCTAGGCAGAAATGCCCCTTTCTCCCCAAAGAACCCCAACTCCCCCTCACCCTGAAGCCATGATCTTTTGATCCACTGTGTCCAAGGAAYACTGTCTGGTCTGGCACTATTGTTAAACCAAAGCATGTCCTTATCTATAAAACACTGTACACTGGTGACCATGCCATTGCTGAGTACCATAACAAAAACTCCCCTCAAGGAATAAAACTAAACATAGACCAAGACATAATCAGACCTTTATCCATTCTAACTGAGGGTGTGGCCAGGGCAGTGAGGGCTGGGGGTGTTTGGTTTGTTTTCAGATTTGTACTATTTGCTTCTAAGCCATCAGCCTGCCAGGGGTCACTCCAGTAGAGTCCCAGCTGGGCACTGCTGTCAAAGAACTATTTTTGCACCTACCAGACAGAAGTTAATGCTGACAACAGTTACCASTGGTGGAAACTACAGACACTTCCATGCCCTGAATAAAGAGCACATTTAATCTTTTCCCTTTTTGCCCTCTTGGGGGAAGATTCCTCATTCCACTGGTCCTGGCTGCCCATACATACAAAGAATGGGCAATTATTCATGTACAGCAACTGCTGTGCAGAGCTGGAACTTGGTATTTSTGTGTGGAAAGCACTGTGTGGGAAYTGCCATGTAYAGAATACAGACTTCCATTGACAAGAAAATGACTGAAGAGCTCATGGTGTAGGGCTGATAGTGCTGACCAAGTGCAGCTCTGCAACCTCCCAGGTGTTTATTCAAGGAAATAGCTCACAACAGTGAGACCCTTACAGTTTATAGTTGCCTCTAATTTGGACTTCAGTCCATCAGGCATTTGAAGAAATAATTTTTGCTCTATTCCTTCTGACCAACTTTCCTAATCCTCCTTGTCTCCATTTGATAAACAAACCCCTGGAGTGTTTGGAGTCACCTTAGGGAAGCACACTGCTGAGGACACCAAGCCTTGCTCCAGGCCTGTGCAGGGAGCCAGAGGGAGAAGGCAGCAGCTGCCTCCACAGGACTGCTGGGCTAGCTGACATGGATTAGAGAGGTCAGTCAGAAGAGCCTCCCTTCTCCTGTGTTTATACTCAGCAGAGGGAGAAGACAGCAATAGAAAGTGATGAAGAATGAAGATTAAAGGTTTCTTACCTAGAAACTTGGCTGTCAGCTGATTTGAAGGAGGCATTAAGTTGGAACTATGGAATTTTTGAAGTGGAAGTCAGTTGTTTTCTGAAGCAGTCTACTGCTGCCAAATGAGAGAACTAAAGTACCTGTCACATCAGAGATCACTAAGATTGATAGAAAACAGTGACCAAACTACCACATCCTCTTTGATCCCATCTCTGCCTGCCTTGTATTCAGAGCACRAGAAGGGAAAACAAGGGAATGAAACAGAAGTGGAGATGGAACACCAAGAGGACAAAAATTCTGCTAGAAGAGCAATCCTGTCAAAATGTATAGTAGAGGCCTGAGAAATAAAAGTTACAAGCTGATTTCCTGCAGATGTGCTACATCCATATCACGTGCTGATGGACAGTTTCATTCAAGCACAGGCCCAAGGATTCAGCCTCCACAGAACACATTTCCCTAATGGCTGATGGTACAAAGAACATTTTGCCCTGGGAGCCTTCTGTACTAACTTGCTCATCTCTTTCCTTCAGGATTGCTTCTGCTTTTTTCCTTTYCTGAAGGAAAGCTGTGATGCTTTCTTTTCTATGGTTTCTTTTTTTTAATTTAGGAGTCTGTCTCATTTCTGAAGTCTGATTGGGTAACTCAGGGAATGCCTCTAAGTTTTAAGCCAGCCTTGCTCAAATTTAGGTCCAAATGTATTACAACACTACATTTTCAACCACAAATGTAAGATAAAGAGATTTCCTCCAAGGTCTCTTTCCCCAAACACAGATGAGATGCTGCTGCTGCTATTTTATGATTGAAAGAACTGATTATTTTTGGCAATCATTTCAATAATGTGCTATGAAGGAGCCTATTGTGGTCACATATTAGGGCTCTAACATCATAAATGAATAAAACATCTTGGCCTTATTGCTAACACCAGCAACAGCTGCTCTCTGTAAAAAGACAGAGCATCCATTGAAAGGAAGAAGTAAGTGTGACAGGCAAAGCCAAGGTCACTTCCAAGCCTGCAATACCAGTATGGGGGAAAAAGAAAAGTGTCATGTGCACATATCACAGTAAAAGCACTTCAGGTGATCACAACTCCAAAAAATACACCTTGTACCTAACCAGAATCAAAGACTTCATTCATGAAACATTTGCTTCACAAAAGATTTTGCTTATTAGAAGCCCATTTACAGCAAAAAAATCAAGTTTGTCAAGAGAAAGCTTCTAATTTTGAAAAAAAACCCCTGTTTCTAGCACTGAAGTGCATCAAGATTTTGTGTTTTTCACAAGTGAAATACATCAGCTTCTCTTTTTACACCACCCTTCTCTATYTGGCATTAAGTCAAAGCAAAGCACAGGATATGACTTCCTGGAAGAACCCAAGCTAGCAGGAGTCATGTTCCAAACAAGATGTAAGAAGTGTGGAACTTTTCCAAAGTTGGTTACAAAGTCGAGGGATTCAAGGGAGAAAGAGGAAATGTGCTCTGAAGAGAGAGGCCCTACAGGCTCCATCTAGCAGAGGAAATGCTCCAGATTAGGAACTGTTGGGAGCTCTGTAAAAGAAGTGCTCCTGAGCAGTGCACAGGCTTGTCCTTCTCCCACCTCTTTGTTCCTCAGGCGTCTCATTTTGGGAGTGTCATTACCAGTCCCTTGGTCTGATGCAGCACAGCTGCTGTCACACGGGTTTCTGCAGCTCCTCTGGCCTTCCCACATCTCAGTTTTCCAATTCTCTTCCAATYCTTATTCATATTATTCAAGGGGTAATTGCTCCTGAGACACTTCAGGTGAATATGTAKGTGAAATTTGCATATGAGAACAATCCCTTTCTCTCAGCTTAGGGCTGTAATAATTTCATGTGAGGAAAACAAAGGCCCAACCTTGTAAGATTTCTAGTTTAGCTGCTTAAACACTCTGCAGTTTTAGTAGGTTTTTACAAAGCAGCACATGGAACAGGGATAAAAATTGATGTTTATGAAACCTCCAAGCATGTTATTTGCAAGATATAKAAGCTTACCAGAATTAAGCCTGCATTACTTACTATATTCAGGTAATTTTTAAAAGGGGCATTAGCATTGCAAAAGAATTAGAATTTAGCCTTCAGAATGAGTTGAATTCAGCATTCAGAACACAGTTTTTGACAGCTGTTATTTCCCATCCAACTAAAAGAAAACATTAATAAAAACATAGTGATTTGAATGTGTACATTCTTTCTGTAACCAACACATTAAACAAACACAATCTATTATGAGAACACTAAATTGCCAAGTTAAGTACCACTGCTTGGTCTGAAGTTTTATCAATAATAAAACCTCCTCTTGATAAAAACAGTTGGGGAGCACTTTCCATTAGGAAATGGCAACACTTCTATTACAAACAACTCATAGATAATGTAATATTTAAGGTCAGTCTAGGAAGTTAATTCTAAATATTTTTCCAGGCCTTTGTGAACAGTGCTCATTACAAAAAAAAAACCAAGGAGCTGTGAGTAACAAAGCAGTGGCAAGCATAAAATTTAATCACACAGGCTTTAAAAAACTCCCAGAACTTGAAAGAATTTAAAGCTAGCCAGTTTCAGCAGTCCAAGCAGTTTGTGTGTGTGACTGAAATGGGATTTTAATACACACCAAAACTGAAAACCAACCAACACTCTACTCCCACARCAGCAAATAGCAGGAAGCAAAGGCATGGGTTTGCTGCAGCACCTTTAACTGGTTTTGTCCACACACATGGCCAGTACCAAGGGTGATTTCAAGGCAGTGCTACACCAGGGTGCTCCCTCAAGATTTGCTCAGGCCACAGCTGCATTTCTCACCTAGTGCTACACAGGGTGATACAAACACTGGACCAAGTTTATTGTAAAGGTGTTTCTCACCTGGCTTATGATGCTTTACAGGCTGATCTCAACACAGCAAGTGTCCTGCACTGAGCCTGCCTGCTCTTCTAACAGTGATATACTGTATTTTTCACCCATACAGACTGGTAGTCACTGAAATGAAGATAYCATTATTTTTGCATTGAGATTATATCTGAATTCTTCCAGAAGTGACTCATTGACTTTTATGAGCGTAATTTCAGAGGAAATTTCAGAGGAATTATCAGTAATTTATCAGAGGAAATGTGCATCAGTAAGAACAACTTAATGAYGTCACACCCAAGTGAACTCCCTTCTATCACTGCTCATTTCCTGAACATTAATAATTCATCTACCTCAAGCAATGCCTTGGCATTCATTTTCAACTGAGCATTTATTGACTGGAACCCCACTAGCTACAAATGCAAGGTTCTTTAAATGAGAAGATGAAGAAATTTTAGCAGCCCTCTGAAAGCAGAAGGAACATGCAGCAGCACAGGGTTCCCCACTCTCACAAGTGTGAATGCCCCCCTGACAAAGSGCTCCTGAAGAACAGTCACCCTGCTCTCATGGTGGGAAATCTGGGCAGAGGAAACCCAGCCAGGAGCTGTGCCAGAGTTAAGTGGAGAGGAAAAAAATAGTGAAACCCAAAAAGGGACAGCCAGCTATTGTTCCCTGCCCACCTGAAGTCATGTCAACACCTACTGCCTAGGAAAATCAGGTTTTCTTCAGCTAGCTTACAGATGTTCAGTGGGTTTCAGTGTCATGCAAGGTGACTGAATGTTTAAATGACACCTGTACAAAGGAGTGGTGCACCACAACCATCCTTTTAGACCCAAAAGGGCACACAGGCACTCTCTGCCTATCCATCAGGGTTTTATTAGCTGAAATAATGAGTCACCCTGACATTCCTCCGCTGTAAAACTCAAGTAAAATGAACAAAATATYAGCAAAGATTTAAGCTGTTTACATCAGTGAAACAGGTATTATCAAATGAGTATTATATACAACAAACCAACCCCTAAGACACAAAACAGCCATTTTCTTCCTTGATAACGATTAAATTACTTTTATTCCCATTTAAAATATACAACTTTGAAAAATTATGCAACATACATTCAAATGAATTGCATTCTTAAGTGTCCTGATAGCCAGGTATTCTATTGCTGGCCAGTATAATACAATAATCCATCAACTCTGTTTATTTATGGCCACAGGAGAAAAATCTGCATAAATAAATATTTATATTTGATAGTGCAGCTTTTCCTTAGACACTTACATTTAGAAGTCAATTTCAGTAGGCCTCTTTCTCCCAAGCTCTGCTTCTTGTTCCTACAGGAAAAAATGAATTCCACAAAGATCCCAAAAAAGGCCAACAATTCTAAGTCTGCTATTTTAGAAAGAGCAACAAGAGTCAATTCAGCAGTGCCAGAAATAACCAGTAAAGCTAATACTATCACCCAAAAGCAGTTTGGGAAAACTCACTAACAATGCCATAACTCTTACTGGTCTGGAAGTAGTGATTTAAGAGCTTTAGAAAAATCAATACAAAGGGTTTCATCAGTACAGCAGGAGTATGGCAAGGAGGAACAGCCCCCTGGAAAAGCACCACTGCTGAGAAATCTTTGTGGCAGACACTCAATCCACTGGAAAAGGACAGACTGACTGGAATGAAGTGCAGTCTGCAGGGTACAGCACCTGAGGCAACTTACCCCTGTACAACTTCCTGTTATCTAGAGGACATCAAAGGGATGATAGGCATGTTTTGGACTGTAACATCCCTGCTCTGCAGAGCCTGAGGTCTTCACTAATCTACAAAAGACAGTGGGGAGAGAATGAGGCTGGAACAGCAGCCAGTGATGTACAGCAGGTACTACATCAGTTAATGGGTGGGCAGGGAATAAGAACAGCAAGGGAAAAAAGCTGGCTGCTGAATTTTACACTGCATCAAGAGTAGACATATAAACTGTAATGGCAGGTAGCCCAAATGTAACTGAAGCCAACACCATAACTTCTGTATCAAGACTGCAGAGAAAAACATCTACCACTCTTAGAAAATCCAGCTCTTAACAGTTTGGTATGATATCCTTACTTAGCAGAGAAAAGTCAACACAGGTATTTTAAAGTTGATGATTTTTATTTACAGATTTATTGGCAAAAGGTAGTGGGAAAGTTTAAAACATTTTAAACAGAGGGCACCATACTGGTATTGTATGAAATATCAGTTCACAATCTTCAGTATCCAGCTGATCAAATAAAGCCAATCACCACTTAAAGAAGCATAATCTGCATCAGCTCCATTAGAGTACTCTGCCTAAAAACCACTTCAGGCAGTTCCTAAATCAACACAATCACTAAGAAAAATGCGGTTTTTGTGAAGAATGTATACTTAGATTTTTTGTACTGTACCTGATGTCAAACTGCCCCCTTGCATACTGGCAAAGCAGTTACTTCCTACTCTTAGGTGGAAGTTTTAATCTCACTGTCTGCAAATTCAGCTGTTGAGTAATTCTGAACTACTCTGAACGTTTTACTGTGAGCATAGCCAAGACTGGAGTAGATGAGATTGAAGGAAAACATTCCTGGTATACCACGTGCCCATCATATTCAGCTGCATAACCATAAACATCTTGTTTAAGAATTCTATTCAAAAAGGAGAAAAAAATGTAGTCAGTTTTCACATAGGTTTAATTCCTCACTGGAGCYTTTTAGTTCATTCTTCTAAATCAAGAGTGTTTAGTTCTTCTTCTAGTTCATCCAAGTCCTCTCCAGTAAAGAGATTTTCATCAACTGGAACTGCATCAATGACTCCATTTTCCAATTCCCCATCTCCATCATTATCTTCATCTAAATCATTYTGCTCGCTGCTGTTTATATCACCACCAGAAGCTTCATTTAATTTATTATCTGAAAATAAATATAATTCTTAGGCATTTCAGTGTCACCATTTTCTTAATCACCAACTGAATTCACAATTCTACTAAACATGCTTTCAAATTTTGAAACTATAAAGAAGCTACTTTATTTRAAATTCACACAGATTTATATTGGCCAAAATGCATGTACCTGGTTAATATACAAGGCTGGATAATCAACTATGAAAACAGGCTGGAAAAAATARCAACTTACCATCTTTATCTACTGAAGTGTATGTGCTGAATCTCTCTGGACTAGCCACTGTAATACCAGTCTCCTCTACTGCCTTGGGGACATACAGGTTCAAATCTACATCATTTATGCACACAGGGTCTTCTGTCTGGAAAATAAACCAAGATGCTCTGCATTAATTACTTTCCCACAAAAATCCTCACTTCTGGAAGATTGCTACATTTGTCACCTTCAACAGGAATCTTCTGATAAAATATACTCTGTGGCAGTATTAAAAACCAAGCTTATCAATTTCATTGTAAGGGCTTTCAAACTGACATTTTTCAAACTTGAAGGCAACTAAAACATTTCTTGATTTAATCCTGTTTCCTTTACCTCATCATCATCTCCTGCTCCTTGGACATAACGGGTGTCATCTGCCTCTTCATCATCGGCATCAACCAACTCTGGCCGGAACTCAAACACCTCACGTCCACTGATCTATTCACAGCAAAAAAACCTTCAGTTACCACTTCATGCAATTTATACTGCTTACAAAAAACCACACACAAACAAAACCACAAAAAAAAGGAAACAAAAATGACACACAATAATAATAAGCAAAACAATTTCAGGCCAGCTACCTCTTCACGAAACTTTATTGACTTGCTCTTCTTACAGTAAGAATTGGACTGTAAAACTTACCACCAATGCTTTGCCAGCCTTAAAATCTGCTTTCCTCCTCTCCATATCTTGCTCAGCCTTATCAATTTTTTCTTGTCTTTTTCTTCTYTTCCAGGCAATAAAACACTCTAGAGTAATTTTGGTAACATTTGGTCCTAAGGCAGCACGCTGTCCAGAAAAGAGACTGATTAATGCCAGAAATTCTTTCCAAAGGCCACAACAAATTGGATATTTAATTACTTTTCTAGAAACTAATTGAAAACATTTCTTTTCAAGTCCCTCTCGAGACTCTTACACTGTTAAACACGCATCATCTTCTTAACACTTGACTCAACATGGGATTTTCCAGTTAGTGAGATGAGTTGGAATGAAAATCAATAGGAAAAGTGGAGGAGAAAATAAAGGAAAGACAAGAGCTTAGCTTTGCTCAAGTGACACTGCCAAGCAATGGTGACAGAAAGAASTAGAGCAGCAACATCTTCAGAAGGCCTTGTGCTCTTGGTGCTGCTCCCTCATTAGAGAGTTAAGGGATAACTAAGGAGACACYGGTGGGGATGAGAAAAGCCACAGGAGGAGTTGTAATGGATAAATGAGAAATAGCAGCCTCCTTAAGAAATAGAAGCCTCCTAAAAAAGGGTAAGCAACAGCTGCACTAAGTATGCAGCTCTAGTTGATTCTATTCACTAAGTAATAGTTTCTAAACAAAACCATGAATCAATGCTAWGCATCCTTTGCCCCAGCTCATACAGCTCTAAAAACATCTAATAGTTTTTTATCATAAATCAGCAATTTTTTACATGTCTCTTCAGCGTTATGAAAACAACTGCCACCAAAAAATACCTAACAACTTTACCTCTTTTTCTATTAGATCTTCTAATGAGATTTCATCTTGCTTTTCTTCCTTCTTTTTGTCYTTTTTTAATACAAAGCCTGGAGGGAGGGCATGGCGATACATACAGTTGTCTCCTCCACCTGGACAGACCCAAAACCATCCGTATTTGTTGTTTTCAATAGCATCAAGGAAGTATTTGCAGACCTGTATAAAAACAGTGGTTATTAGCACTGTGTCCTCTTTCCATCCCCAGCATTTTATACTCCATGTCAGAAGTTCASTCAGTCCAAGTCAGCTGTGCTCAGAACAGAAGGAACACGTGAAATGTATTGCTACTAAAAACAGTAAACAATGTAGTACAACTGAGTATCTAAAACTCATGGAGTCAACAGCTTTTTGTCCCCCAATATGTCCCAATTAAGAGAGACAAGATGACAGAAGACTGGCAACTCTGCACTTCTGTAAAATCAGCAGCACGTCTCCTTCTGCCCACCAACATTGGTGCAGTTTTCAACAACACAAATTGCATCTGCCTCACATGTTGGTAAACATTCCAGCTCTGGATCCTGAGGAAAAGATGCCATCCTAGGACCTTTAACAAGCAATTCATAGTTTATATTTAGCCATAGTAATGCTTAACTTTTGGAAATTTAGGGTGTACCAACAGACTATTTAATTGTTACTAAAAATGAGGTGAAATAGTCCCAAAGAATGAAAAAGGGAYTAACACACTATGCCATTTAGTGCAGAACTAGGAAATATTGTTTAACTTAGAGCCCAGGAATTACAAATTACTCTCAATTCAKAAATTAGGTGAACATTTGAAAGCTTATAATGCTTGTATGTCACCCAGTACATAGATAAGTCAATACATATTACAATCACTACAATAACAGATTTCACTAATCACAATACTTGGATTTTCAATACAATTAATATGTATTAGATATGCTGCTGAATCCTTGAGCATTTCTATAAAGCACTTCAWCTACTATCCATTTGTAATGTACATGAGAAAACTTTTTATGGACTGAAGAGAGCTGTTGGGTTGTGGTTTTCTTTGTGGTTTTGGTTTTTTAATTTTTAAAGATATTACAAGAAATACTATCAGGCCAGCCATCTACTCAGAACATTATTATAATACTCCATTCTAAATTTTTACATCATGATAAAACACATCTAATGTCAGACTGCACTGCATTTAATTCCTTCTAGTAGAGCTCATATTAAAAAAAAAGGAAAAAGAAAAGACATACTATTTGGGTTTTGGGTTTTTTCTTTTCCGCCTCACCATGCTTCTTGTTCACCACTTCTTCCAGCTTCTTCTCATCCCAGTTGTCCATTGTATCTAGAAAAAGACAGCAGATGGTTTCACAGAAAAATCCAAATACTGAACATTGCCAGCAAGCTGCTTGCTGCTTTTCTGCCCAGTAACAGTTTTAATGTGGAATTCTTACATTTTAAGTAGCTTATACTAGGGAAAATAAATGTAGGTTCTTAAAAAACTGTTTTCAAACCCTCCTATGCCACTCAAAAGACAATTACCTCAAAAGCCCAAGAAATTTTAATTTTGAAACTTAAGTGTGAGTTAAACACTCAATAATGTGTCATTCCATCTGTAMAGTACTGAGTGTGTACAGGGGAAAAGAAGAAAAACAAGACAATTGAACAAAAGAGAAGGTTGGAGAGCAACACCCAGAAATATGGCTAATTTAACTGGAGGCTTGAAAGAGATAATACCAAATTATCTGTGTTAAAAGAAGCTTCCACCAAAAGAAGCAAATCACCAATGACAACCTCAGCAGTGAATCTGTGGGATCCCATCAGAYACATTTAGGATCACAGAGGCTAAAGTTCAAATAAAGACTGAGACTAAAGAAATGTGAAAAAAATAAGTTCTATAAAAATCTCTAATCCCTGCKAAATAAAAGTAAAATCCAGAGTACTTAGCCAACAAGTTACTTGGGGAGAGAAAGTCACAGGAAAAATTCCCAAGTACCCCTAAATGTAGAACTGTGCACATCTGGCCAAACACCAGTARCAGTTCTGGAAGGCAACTCTGGCTGCTCATTGCACTTCCCCCTTTCCCTTCTACAGAACTTAAGAGGGAAACAGTAACTGCAAAAAGGTCAAATACTGCTCAGCTTGCAACTCTATGACAGAACACAYGACACTGCCATAGTCACTGTTCTTCAGAATCATAAACACAATACAGATGACATTTAATCTTAAAATTCCAGTTYCAGAATCAGAATGGCTTAGCAGTAAATTTCTACAATTACTATACCTTTTTCAAGGTCTTCATCTCTTGCATCAATGTAGACACTTCGTTTTTCACACTTCCTTTCCAAGGACAAATCATGAGAAAACTTGCACTTGTCTCCTTTAGTGCACTGGCCTTGCTTGAAGAAAGCACAAACTACAGATTTTGGGTCAGCACCTGAGTGAAAGAAGTTTTTATATTTTAATACTGTTTTTAAGCAAAAGTTATATATTAGAAATTCTGAGAACATCAAGGATAAGTACAGAATGAAAACATATACTTTAAACAGATGAAAATCACACTTCTTTTGTCAAAGATTATTGCACATAAACTCCCTAAGATAGGTCAGTAAAAACTTGGTAACATCACAAAATTTGTTTGTTCAATAACCAACCTCAAGAGAGACCCAAAYCAAATGCTACTGCTAATTATAAGGTCAAATACAAGTAACAGGAAAGTATTTACTGCTCTGATTTGAGTACAAGTCTTCTGTTAAGACAACAGTTATGATCTTATATTTTTTCTTCGGATGTTCACACTTCCCTGGGGARACAGGCTGCTTTAAACACCATCACAAAGGCACAAAAATCATGCCACACATCCAGAAGTATCTAACTGMTGAATCAGAACACAGCCAAGTATTTTCAGCTGGGCTGACAATATCCATGTAGCTTTTGGCATTCTAATGATCTACTGACCCCAGAGGACTTCCCAAAACAGTGTCAAGTCATGACTGACAAACTACTTGGCACACTAGATGGAGGAGGAAACAGTCACAGCTATTTCATTAAAATAACAACTGGTTATTGAAGGGTTATTATACCTTTAAGTACTTACATGAATAAGAAAACATAAATGAAGATAAATCAGTTAGTCATACCTTTGCTAATTTTCTGTGCAGCAACCACAGGCTTGAAGAGCTCATTTAATTCTTGTAATTCCTTTTTCTTATCTTCTTTCTTTAATTTCTTCTCACTTTCTGATTGAGCAACCTATAAACAGAAAAGCAGGATGCTAGGACTCACTTCACACAAACTGCACACTAAAACAGCCAATCATTCAAAATCAGTTTACAAGGGCAGGAATGGAGGAACCTGTGATGCCTGCAAGGCTCAGAATTGCTGCTCTTGTGTGGGCAGCTGGTGCATTTTACTGGCACTGACCTGTCCCACAGGAGGGACAGCACAGTATTTAGCAGAGTAAACTTGCCAGAGAGGAGAGGTGCTGGCAGGTAGCTTCAGTGTCACAGTGACCCCTACTGCACCTTCACAGGTAAGAAAGCCAACGAGAGGCATTGAAATTTCTCTTTTTGCAGTGCAACCACCTCCAGACCTGCACAAAAGAAGCCTCTCTTGTGTCCCCTGCATGCTGCTTTACACTTTCTTCTGATCTATACAACAGGTAGAAATTCCAGGAAATCTGTCCATAGAAGTTGGAAGTGCTTTTAGAACATTATTTCAACTTGGATCAACTCAACATATGAATGTTCATTGCTTAACTAAGGACCAAAGACAGGAAAATAAACTCATCTAGGGAAGGAAAAGTGCATGTCTAACAAAAATAATACCTTACTCGGCCTCATCCTTCTTTGGGTAAGCCAGAGAAGGTGTGTCTCTATCCCAAAGTGGGATGAAAACACATCAAAGAGGACATGGGAGAAACATTCTTAGATCAGATAAGAAAGGAGGATTTAGCAAGGTGGGGCTCCATCTCTTTTTCAAGGTAACAGGTGACAAGACAARAGGCAACACTCTCCAGTTACCCCAGACAATGTTTAGATGAGATTTTAGGAAACATTTCAKCACTAAAAGGGTGGGTCAAGCACTGGTGGACTCACCATCCCTAGAAGTGTTCCCAATGTGTGGATGTGGCACTTGGGAACACGGCTTAGTGCTGGGTTAATGGCTGCACTCAGTGATCTTRGCAGCCATCTCTGCCCTTAAGGATTCTGTGTTTATTTCACTCTGGTCCTTATGGGAAGCCAGTGAGACTAACACCACAAACAAGGATGTGGATACTATTTTTTAAAATACAGCATACTATTAAAAAAGGAGCTTTGTTCTTATGGTGAACTTGACAAAAATACACCAAATTGCTTTAGAAAGGAATTAGCAGCTTGGCTAGTTTTCCTACTAAAAGTTCACATACGCTATTTTAAATAACACACAGACCCACATATAYCAACTACAAAAAATTAATTAAGAATGCTCTTGTTTCTCTTCAGAGCTCTAAAAGCTTGAATATAAAGCTTGTCTAAAAAAACAAACAAACCAACAGAAAACAAACAAAAACCCCCAAATCAAAGAAGCAAAAAAACAAAAGAAGCAACAACAAATCAAAAAAGGAGAAAAAAAACCCACAACAAATAAAACCAAAACCACCCACCACCAAAGCTAAAGCTCTAACAGCATTTCCATTTTAATCTCATGACATGAGGAAAATTGCTTTAAAAAGTTCTTTCTCAGGGACAATCCTAACTGAAAGCTATTTTATAAGGTAAGAGAGGTATCATCAGATTTAAAAATTTGGTCCTGACATCCAACATCCAAACTGCTTTTGAGAAATAACATTATTTTAGGCTGGCTATTTTACATACTGGTATTTGTATATATGCCACAGATCAAGGATTTTGATTTCATACACAAGTTTTAGAACTGTTTGAATAACACAGATGTTTTTGAAGTGACATCAAGGAATATTTTCCACAACAAAAATAAAAGTTATTAGATTTAATGACCCAAATACCAACTTTACTTTTCAAGTCGGGCCTGCCATGCTAACTCATCCTTGTTATGCAAGAAATGTATCATTACATCATGAACTGAGCTAATGCAAATGTTATTATTTTACTGGCTTATTCACAGGACAGAAAGCTGTGTAAATATGTAACAGCAAGATTGCCTAGCACTGGAGGAATAAGAGACCTGGATCATTTCCATTAAATCCATGCTTTCTGCCTGAGTATAATGTAAACATTGTATCTCATTTTATTCCATCATACAGAAGAGCCAACTTGCACATAGCAGCTTAAAATTTCAGGTTTTTTGATCAAAGAGTTCATCAAATAGATGGAGACTTGACATATTTGTGTCCATTAAAAATTGTAATATATATTTCTGTAAGTAGAAGAATGAGAACATATAGGTTTATACTTCTTTCTATTCCAGTTTTAGTAACAACTCTTGTTAACTTTAACTGCTCACTGTTTCTCAAATAAGGTGGGAATCAAAGAGAAAAAAAAGAAAGAAGGTGCAACTGTACTTTGCTGACAGCCAGTATCTACAATTGCACATCAGGTACACCTTAAACTGAATTATGYTACCATCAGAACACCATGGAGACAAATGCTCACGCTGACTAGTTGAGTTTGGATGGGATGCAGTTCTTTTTTCACAACCAAAGCCAATCAAACAACAAACTAAAAACCAATAAACCCCCATACTCTGTGCTACCTTCACACAGGTACATCACTCACAGCTAGACAACATTTGCACAACAACTGTCAGCTAGATCTGTGCCAGCCACAAGGAACAACTCAACTGTCTTCTCCTTCCCTTCCTGACCATCTGTACACAGAGTGGAAGACAATTTGACTGTGCAGAGGGAAAACATTCCACAAGAAACTCTTACCTGACGTGGATTCTGCTGACCAAACTTAACCTGRTGAGTCACAGCCTTGATAAACTTCTGCTGCTTTGCACCTTTTTTATTCTTTAGGCCAAATGTTTTGTCCTAAATCAAGAGATAAACACAGCCATATTAATAAAAAAAACCCCAAACCACCAAAACAACAGAAACCCCACCCTTGCCACTCCTCTCAGGCTTTCAGGAAAACACAGATTATTTCTTAAAGGAACACAAGAAGCAGTTTGGACAAAATCTGGACTCCTCCTATCATCTTCAGAAGTGGCTTTTCAGCATTCCCTCCTGAACRTGGCCCTTGTGTGAGCTCTTGTTTTTACCAGCAGAGCTCCTCGTGCCTGCTATCAGTGTGAGAGGGGACACACAGYACTCTCAGGCCCCTCAGGGCAGCAGGACCAGATGGTACTGGAGATACCCAAGRAACAGCTGAGGAAAACAGGACAAGTGATTAGCCATGGCTGCTGCTGGTTTCTCTTCTATCCACCTGAAATCACTCACTACTTCTATCTCCAACTATTCAGACATGCACCTATATAACACACATCACTCTTCTATTACCACATGTGACACGTTACTTTTTATTTTCAACTATTGGGAGCTTTTTCTTGTCCAACTGTACTAATTTGAAATTAAGTCTTTATGTACATCATGTCTCTACTTCCTAAAATCCACAGCTTGAAGTTTCTGTTTACTGCCTAAACCAATTCTTCCTTTGTATCTTCAGCTTTACTGTTAAGGAGAAGTTTCTATACCAAATCTATAAAAAAAAATAAAAAAAAAMCCCCAAAACCCCAGCTTACTTTCACATGAATAGCTGAAGCAGAAATTATTTTTTGTAACTGAAATACCTGCCTTAAAAACTTATCCATGCCTTTGATTTGATACCAACATTTTCCTCCCTGAAGGAAAAAGTAACAGATGTTCATCCAGTGAAAATAGTCCAGTGCAAATATGGTTTTGGAAGTCTAACAATCCAAAAGCATATTACAAATCAATTACAAAATAAACAAGTCCAAGTTTCCAGACTCATGCTGGTTTCACTCACAACATGCTCCCTATGTTACTTGGTGCTAACTGGAGAAGTCAAAACAATTACTTGGGAAAGAAAATTTATCGTTTACACACTTGATTTCCACTGTAAGTACAGCATGGAAAATATAATCCCTGTCCATTTGATTTATATAAGCATCTTTTGCTTACAATTAATGCCAGTTTCTCCCCTCACAGCTACATTTTTTTGTAATAAAAAGCAGAATTTTTCCAGGGCGGTTCCAGCATTCAGCAAGAACCTCAGGAACTCCAATGTCAGGAAAACATACAACCAACTGCTCTACCCTGACCTTTCCAAAAACCACAAAAACAACAACCCACAACCCCAGATTTAAAGGAACACMCTCATTACACGGGTATTTCCCCTGAGCAGCATCCTTCACGGCAATAATTCAGGGAGATATTTAACTTTCTATAACTATGTTGCTTGTACTGTCAGCATAAATTCACACACACAGCATAGACAAACACACACACCCCTCTAGCAGGTTTGGTTGGTTTATTTTTTTTTCAATCTGGTCAAACTGTAACAGAACCCACCGCAAATCTGAGTGAGGAAAACCCGAATCRCTACGGTGTGAAGCGATCTCTGGAGAGACCTGGTCCTACCCCAAAAGCACAGAGCCACATCCCCGCACTCTGGGCACACACAGCACACCGGGATGCACACGGGAAAGGGCGAGTTAAAAAGCCRACACAGCACAGCAGGGTTGTCACATCACGCTCAGGCCCAACACAGCTCGGGCCCGGCAGTGTCCCGGCCAGAGCTGGGTCCGAGCAGCGCCTCCCCGGGCACAGAGCGGCCCCGGCATCCTTCCCAGGGCCGCCGCCGCCGCCGGGAGGCCGCAGGGAGCGGCGGGGCCCAGCGGCAGGCCGCGGCCTGGGCCTGCTCACCTCGATGATCTTCTCCTTCTTCTTCTGGTCCGCCTTCTTGCTGCCCCCCGCCGGCTGCTGCTGCTTCTTGGGGGGCATGGCGGGGCGGGCCGGGGCGCTCCCGCGGGGCTCCTCGGGCCGGGCCGGGCAGGGCCGGGAAGGGCCGGGACGGGCTCGGGCCGCGCCGCCGCCGCGGGGGAGGCGCAACGGGTCCCGCGGGGCACGATGGGAACGCGCCGCCCGCCGGCCAATCGCCTCCCGGCAGGCAGCGCGCGCMGCCTGACGTCGCGGAGCGGGGGCGGGGCGAGAGCGTCACGGGTGGGATGGGTCGGGCGGGGCGCGTGACGTCACGGAAGGGGGCGTGGTGTTCGGTGGTGGGAAGGGCGTGAGGGAGTGGGACAGTGCTCTGCTGCCAGAGGTGGTGGTTTCCTTGTGAGGGAGGGGAAGGGGACAGTGCTCTGCTGGTCAGAGGCTGTGGTTTCTTTGTGAGCGGAAAGGGACAGTGCTCTGCTGGTCAGAGGCTGTGGTTTCATTGTGAGCGGAAAGGGACAGTGCTCTGCTGGTCAGAGGCTGTGGTTTCATTGTGAGCGGAAAGGGACAGTGCTCTGCTGGTCAGAGGCGATGGTTTACGTGTGAGGGAGGGAGAAAGGGACGCTGCTCTGCTTGTCAGAGGCGAAGATTTCCGTGTAAGGGGAAAGGGACAGTGCTCTGCTGGTCAGAGGTGATGGTTTCTTTGTGAGCGGAAAGGGACAGTGCTCTGCTTGTCATAGGTAATGGTTTCCGTGTGAAGGACGGGAAAGGGACAGTGCTCTGCTGGTCAGGGAAAGGGACGCTGCTCTTCTTGTCAGAGGCGGGGGTTTCCACGTGAGGGACAGTGTTCGGCTGGTCAGAGGCGTTGGTTTCATTGTGAGGGGAAAGGGACACTGCTCTGCTGGTCAGAGGCGGGGGTTTCCGTGTAAGGGAGCGAGGGAAACTACCCTGGTCAGGGAAAGGGACGCTGCTGTGTTTGTCGGAGGCTGTGGTTTCCRTGTGAGGGGAAAGGGCTGCAAGTGCCCTCACAGCGACTCGGTCCGAACGGGCCCGGCCGGTTCTGGGAGGGTGGGAGCGCAGGTCATGTTTGTTGCAGAACCCAGCACARTCTGAGCTTTTGAACTCTAGGAAAAATGTGCAGGCTTAATAGATTCATGAGTATTGACTTCTTCGTCCGGGGGGGGCGGGTCTTAAAGCTAATTTTAGTGGTCACGCAATGCGGGATGCGGGGAGGATCCATGTTGAGGTAGGAATATGCAGAGGGCTCTACCTGCAGCCGGGAGTTTAGGATTGAAGGAATACGTGTGCTCTCTGAGAGACCCCAGAGGGGTATGGTGCAGTGGGTTCTCTCCCTTYATTCCAATAAAATTGAATCTTGCAGGACTCTGCTGTGTTCTTCCAGGACACTGGCTTTGTGCCGCGTGATTTTCCACATGCTTCGGATTGTGAGAAACGGAGAGCAGGATAAAGGATTTTTGTAAAGCAGAATATGGGATAAAATAAGAGGCAAAATACAGTGCTGGGGTGCTCCTGGCCAAAGAACACAGTGGTACACACAGACAGTGTTATCTTTATACAGTTACATCACAGCATATTAATGTGTTTCATATATTATTCAAACATTCCTCCGAACTTTCTGAGGTTTTGGGAATTCCTTTGTTTGGCTTCTTCACGCTCCCATGACATCCTGTGCATCAGGTCAATATATTTTATTTCTTCTTTTGTCTCCATCCTGCTGTTTCACATCCTCTGCTAAGGATTTAGTGTGTCCTCCTTACATTTAACATGGTATTCTCTAATTGTCCTCTGGTGTTCTGGTTTGTGTCATGGTTATCACTCAGAGGGGTCAGTCAGTGGATGGCCTGACACTGTTCTTGATTATACAAAAGCCTTTCCACATCTTATGTTTTGCTAAGATCAATGGTACAACACATTCATCACACTATTCTTTCTATAAGCAATACGTAGATATTCTATTCATCACACTACTATTTCTATGAGCAATACATAAGCTGATTAAATCATATTAACAAGCAGCTAAAAAGACTTACAATTTGTACTGTATCTAAATACTTATAATCAATAATATGCAAAAGCACTACATAAATGCAAAAGCCAATATTATCTGGTCATTTTTAACAGGATCTGCTGCATCCTGAAGGACACACAAACCAGACAATCAAATGTCAAGGGACAAACAGCCATTAGATCATAAATAAACCCCAATTCAGCCACTTGCTTGGGCATCTCTCCCCAGGGAATGGCTCACAGCCCCAAGCCTGGCAGACTTCAAGATGTCCTGTGTCAGGCTAAGAGTTGGGATAAGATAAACCATATTTATGGCATAAAGTAAAATACTAGTGTCACTGTTGAGCCAGAAATGGCACAAATTCACTCCAAGGCTGGTTTGCAGGAGAAGGAGACTTTAATACAGAAATCCTCTCTTTAATAGACAGATTCAACACATTCTACTTGATTGGCTAATTAACAAAAACATTTTTCTCACAGAGTGGGAAAACACCACCTGCAAGTTGTTTATACTAACAAGTTACCATCATTTTTCTACAACTCCCTGARAAGTCTCACAAGCCCATTTTCTCACTCTCTGACCAGGCTGTTGCATCCCACACCAGGAGTTTACCTCAGCGAGAGGAGCAGCTTCTCTTCATGGAGGGTGGCAGAGCACTGGAACAGCTGCCCAGGGAGGGCACAGAGCTGCCTCTCCAGGCACATTCCAAACCCACCTGGATGTGTCCCTGTGTCACCTGCTGCAGGTGACCCTGTCCTGGCAGGGGTGTTGGACTGGGGAATGTCCTGAGGTCCCTCCCAGCCCTGTGATTCCRTCATCCTTGTAGGGCTCTTCCAACTCAGAACATTCTGGGGCTCACGGTGCTGAGTAGCCATCCCAGCCATTGGGCACACATCACTGCTTGTGTGCTCAAAAGGGATGGAATGCTTTGGTTCTTCAGTTTGCCATCCACATAGTCTGCACAACGCTGGAAACAATTCCAGATTTTGGTTTTGGGCTCAGAGTCACAAAGAGGCAGGAGACAAAGGAAGGTCTAGGAGGTTCCCTGATTGCCAAGGATACTGGTTTACACTGAGTCAGATTTGTAATAACTAATGATTTCTTGTTCCATCAGTAAAGTCACAGCAGCACACAGTGGTGGGAGCCTGACACAGGAGGAATTCGGGCTAAAAGTGAGCCCATTTTGTTTGAGCTGTTGGGACAACTTGCTGCCTTATGTCAGTCACACTCCTGCTAACATCACTGTGACTCCACTGTAAGGTGAGCCAGGCCATAATGTTTTCTTCTCCTGTGAAATTTATTTCATTTGTGGCATAAGCCACTGTGTCTTCCAATTTAAAGGAAAAATTATTCCCATGTTGTTGTCTCCTTTCATTGTGATCTGAAAAAAATAGAGAACGTGAAGATTATCATAMATACAACAYATAATTAAAAGRTTAATCCATCCAAGCCTGAAGAACWGTATTTTATTTCTGGTTTCTAGMAATTTATGCAACTTGKTTYTAATTTGCATCCAGCATTAGATTTAGARCTAGCTGAGGCTAGACTTATGAGCATAAACAAGGCAGTACTGTCTACAATATTTCATTTAAAAAATCCAGAGTAACCAGAGAAATATCAGGCTTAACATAACTTGAGCTTCTTGACTTTTTTCCACCTCCCTTGCTACGCCTAAAAAATTAAGATTGTTACTCTATTTCTTATGACCATTGATTGCTTTATGAGTAATTAAATAAGTGACAGGTGGGCAGCCCAAGAGCTTTACTAACATCATGGGGTGCCTGCATCTTCCACAACTAAAATAATCCCAGTTTAATACATTTTCCTGTTCTTCCCCCACAAACAAAAAACAAACCATACATTTCTGCCAAGTGAGAAAGTTGAGTAGGAACCTACAAAGACACAGCCAAAGAGCTGCTGCTTGCATCCAAATTGGAACAAAAATCAAAGTTTCCAGTTCCTTCTCTGTCAAACCAGCTGTAAAGTTGTAATTTCTACTCACCTTCATACTTATTTTGAATAATACAGGCAAGGACACTCACTTCATCTTCATCTCCCCAGCTATGTGTTTTCATATTTGTGATGAAACAACGCTTTCAGGCTTCAGCCGTCTGACAAAGATTCTTGAAATTAAGAATGTTTAGCCTGAGAAAAAAGAAAAAAACAAAGCTTAGGGAACCTTATCATTCTCTGCTGCTATATGAGAAGTTGCAGTCAGAGGGGCTCATCTTTTCTTTCCCCCCTCTCCCCCCCAAAAATAAAAGCAATCAGACAAGAGAGGGCAGACTCATAATGTGCCAAAGAAGGYTTAGATTGAATATTTGAAAGAACTTCCCCACTGGAATAGGATGCCTAGGAAAATCACCTTCTCTGAAAATATATGAAAAGTGCATAGATACAGAACTTCAGGGCATGGTTTAATAATGGACTTAATGACCTTAAGGCTCTTTTCCAACATAAATCATTCTGTAAACTAAATAAAATTTCAGATGTCTTAGAAAAAGGTCTAACAAAGACAATATGAAGCCACTTCTCCTTTCAAGAAGCTGTCTCTAGCTTAGCTTTGAAAAGGAATGTGACCTATCCAAACCACARCACTTTCCCCCAAGCTGCCCCTAGCTCCAGTGGAGGGTTTTATAGGAGAAAGCCTAACTTAAGTCAGCTGGAGACATTCTGGCTGATGGTGAGAGCCACCTGAAGAACATTATGGATAAATCCATATCCTGAGGGTAAGGCAGGGTATTTGTAGTGTTCTTGGGGACTGGTAGAGGACTCTAAATCCGTGCTGGAAATGCTGTAGAAAGTGAGTATTGTTGTGGTRTTTTGCATRTCAATTTCTCAAWTTTTTTTTTWAATTTTTGTTTATAGGCAAGACATCCTGAGGAGARGCTGGACTGGATTCACTCAAGTCCATCGTGATGAGTCCAGGAGGCACCAGCACATTTACATTGTTGTGGGAGTGTTCAGGTGCTATCCCTGGCTCTCCTAGGGATGTTTGTGGTCATAGTCTGTTGCTATGGCAGCCGTGGCTTACTGGGTATGTTTGGGGTGACTGCTCTTTCAGGGCACTCTGCAGAGCATCTTCSTGGCAGAGGGAGGCCTGAGGAGGCTCTTGAGGCACAAACTGGTTTTGGTGGGATTGCCTGTCCTGAGAAACTTCTGCAAACAGGGCTGTGGTGGTGGGTGAGTTACTCATACACTGTGACCAAACCAGAACTCAAAACCCCTAACTCTCTCTTTTTTCCACTGGTTTACCCTTAAAATATTCGAGGTCATTACAGGAACAGCCATAAGGTGTCACAATTGCCCCACRTTCCAAGTGCCTGTCTCAGAAAACAGTGTAATTTGTGCACTAARACTCTAAAACTCTGCTGTTATTTACAGAGGGCTCACAAGGGTTCCCAAGTTGTAAGTCAAGGTGCTGAAAAGATGTATGGTTGCCATGTATGTGTATATCAGCTTTAAAATGAAATTAAGCTTTACAAAAGGTCTTTCCACTTCAGGAACAAGGGACAAAAAAGAAAGTGTAATGCTTCTGGTTATATAAATAATGTAGAGTGTGAAAAAATAATTTTGACAAATACAGGATTCGGGAAGAGATTTAGTGAGGAAGAGCCAAAAGGATGTAAACCTGCACTTTACTCCCTGAGGGGCTTTTTCAAGTGTCATATTCTTGCACCAGCATTTACTTGTGTCTGGGACAGGACTAGTGTCCATAAGGAGATGTGGAGATGAGCTGTATCCAGAGACAAGAGCGTGATTTTCCCTGGATTTGCATGAGTGTAGCACCAACATCCTTCTGGGAGTTCTCTGTGTGCTAGCCTGGATTTTCTCAGCAATGCTATAATGTGTGGTGCTGCTTTTAAAGGGTTTGTTCTCTCAGAATTTGGTACCTCTGCCCAATCAAGGATGTGGTGTTCTAAGTGTTCTCTCTATGTATCAATCTGGATTTGGGTTCTTGGAGCTTGCTCTGTGCCTACAGAAGAATTCTAAAAAGTTATAATCTCTCTATAGAATTGAATATTACTAATTCAAAAGTGTTTTTGAAGTTAAAATTCCCTAAACATAAAAGAATAAATAAGGTACTTTGAATAGGCATTTACATTATTAATAAGTCTAGTTATTTATAGGATTTTCTTTGGATTTAAGTAAGGAATAAATGGTATCTGAAATAGTTGTTATCTTCATAGACATGATTATTATTTTAGCTGTAAATGCAGAAAAAACAGAACTCATCTGAAGAATATCAGGTAAGAAAGGTCAGATTCTTACACGTGGAAAGATTGGGGAAATGGTTTGCTTGCTGGACTTCAGGATTATTCCAATAATGGCGCAGCCTCACTGAAGAAAATGAGCAGTGTCTCCAGTGAAACAGCATAGATATCCATGGACACTGGGTGCTTTGCAGTCCCATTGCACAGGGCTGGAATGAATCTCGAGGGCTTGGAGCTGACTTAAGAAAGGGAAGAATACCTTTGACTTTGATGTACTTTTAAATCCTGTCCAATAGTGTGGGTATCTGGTTGGTTTAAACAGAAGATGAGAGGTCTAACATGAAATTGCCATTTATTTATGTTTTTTTGCAGGTTGATCCAGGCAACTGTCTTGTGTGTATTAAAGCTGATACTTGYGTATCAGGTCTATGTTTATATACCTATTCTGAACCAGATAGGGAAAGAAATTGTGCGTATTTCCCTTTCTCTTAGTGTGTTGATACTTCTCTTAATGCAAACAAATATTTTTCAGATACATTTGAACAAGCCATCAGGCTCACATTTAAAATGTATTTTGTTTTTGGAGCATTCAGAGTTTACTTGTGAATATGAATTAGGGTAACCAGCAACCGCCCTTCCAGGTAAGCTGCAGTGTGCCTCTCCTCTTGACATAGAACATGAATTGTTGAGCAGTTAGCTTCTTAACTGGCTTCTTTCTTCTCACTATTGGAATGATAAAACAAGTGGATCTAATACTGGTTTCTTAATCTTAATTTGATTGTTGTRAAGTGCACTGGGCAGATTAGTGTTGATAGCAAATTTGTTCGATTGGAGATGCCATATTACAGTGTTGTAAGATTGAGGTGACAATAATCATGAGTTGTTCTGTGGAAATTAGCTCAGCAAATGCTCCTAATGAACGAGAAGACATCCCCTTTTCCCTTAATACAGAAAAAGAAAACAAAGTTGGAAGAGGCGCATCCGGAGAGGAATGAAGAGATTGAGAGCAAATTGGCAGCAGAATGAAATCCATGGGGATTTTGGTTGAATCTGTATCTTTGGTAGCAATAATAGCCTATATCTGTGGTACTACAAATAATGGCAGTGCTATTTCTGTGTTGTGCCCTTGGTTGCCATGAGGCAGCAGTGGTGGAATGTTTGGGGTTCCAGGCTGTKGGTGTGCTCACAATGGGCTGCTGGCCTGGGGGTGTTTGGGGTGCCAGGCGGGTGCCACGGCAGCAGTGGGYTCCTGGCAGTGTTTGGGGTGAGTGCCCAGTGCTGAGSCCWGGCCCTGGGCAGAGCAGCCTCGTGGCTGAGGGCAGGGGGAGCCCTGAGGAGGCTCTGGAGGCMCCAAAAGGTCTTGGCAGGATCAGCTGTGCCAGGGGAGCCCTTCTGCAAGCAGGGCTGTGGTGGGTGAGTCACTGCTCCCCTGGGAGCAAACCAGAGTGTACAACCCTTAACTTGCTGTCAGACCTAAAAGAACAACTTCTTTCTAGGTAATGTGGACATGGACAATTACTAACCTTTTTTATACAAAAAAGAGTAACTAAAGCAGGTATTTTACATAGGAATTTAAACTATTAATTAATATTGAGAATGAAATGGTTGCTTTTGATTAAGGTTCACATCTTAGAGAGTTTGTCATCTGGTTCCAGAGGTGTTTTTGAGTAACCTGGTTTAAGTGTCATTGCAACAGCAAAATCAAATGCTTTTAAGATTATGGTCATTCGTTGTCATTGGTATTTGAATTAGAAGATCTTCATTACACTGCTGTTCATAAGCTGATGGATATTAGATTCAGTACCAGTATTCTGTGTTGCAAAGAAAGCATTTCACTAATGCCATGGGCATTGGGGGAAACTCTGCTAAATCAAGGTTAAAAAAATTGTTTTGTAAATGTTCATACTCTATATACCACGTGATTTCCTAATTTATGGAGCCGATAAAATTAGCTTTTAAATGATGCTTATAAATAATGTTTATGACAAAAATTAGTAGACTCACATTATATAATTAATTTATCAGTAGTAAGACTTTGAGGAAGTTATTATAATATGGTTTAAATATTTATATATCAAGGAAAAAGAGAAGAAAACAGTCTGATATTAATAGCAGTCACTATTCTTTTGTGTTACTTGTAGAAGACAAAACCAATAGAGTCGGTAATGAAGATTAGAACCTTCAATGAGATTGATGGTGTAACACACTGGCATCTTTTTTACTCATGAATAGGTGTTTGTTTGTGTTTTATTTTAGATGTTTTATCTTTCTTAGAAAATTAACTATATATCTTACAGTTTAGGCAAACAACTTTTAACAAAACTTAGGATGAGTTATATTAAACAACACTTGGAATGAATGAACTAAAAATATTTAAAAATGTATTAATGGTTTGTTAATTATTTGTTATATATATTGAAGTAAATAAGGTATTCTTAGTACTATTATTATAATAACTGAAACATAAATTTGTTATGTATTTGTTATATTATTATATATTTGTTATATTGTTGTTATATAAAAGTAAATAAGGTATTATTAGTAGTATTATTATAATAATTAAAATGTCTAATTTTGTTGTATGACTTTTTTTAGTTATGGTGTTAGATTTTATTTACAAAATAAATCRTTTAGTTAAATTTTATTATTTATTTTAAGTTTTGATCTATTTGGTGCTTTATCCTCTATGGAATGCAATAAGAGCCCTGTGGGAGCTCGCAGGAGTGGCGTGTGTGGGGAGCCAGGATGCTCTGCCCAGGCCAGCAGGACACCTGTCTGGGTGTGCTCATTGTGTGACTGTAAATAATGACAACATTTTATTGACATGTACTGTGTGTGACACAAATGAATCGTTTGGTAAATGGTAAAGATGAAATCATCAGGTAGAATATCTGGGCCATTTAGTGAGCTGTGCTAATACAGAGCAGTGTATTATTATTCAATGATTTTTTCTTCTGTTGTGGGAACAAGAGTGCTTGGTCTAAGAAAGGACATTCTTTGTTGACAGGGTACTTGCTGATTAATGCTTCAAAAGTCAATATAAATATTTGGTGTGGCAAACAAACCAAAATGATGCGGGCTTCATAGGAAAGGTTGAATTTATTTGTACAGWAGGGATCATTTGGTACCAGTACTGCTGACATCTCAATTAATGGTCAAATCAGTGTGAAAGGATTTTGAAAACAATAGCAAAAATATCAAGAAGAGAGAGYGACTAGTCAACAAATGGAGGAAATCTGCTCTGCTGTGAGGCACATCTGCTAGAGTGACAAGGTTTGAGTTTTGGGTTTGGTTTCTAAAGTTAGAGAGAACTGTATGCATGTTGTACTTGCTTTTACATTCTTTGTACAGGAAATTTTGAGCTAAATTAGCGTCTGTATTTGTAGCTAATTTTAATCTGTGAAAGATAGAACATTTATAGTAAGTTTCAGTAAATGGTTTTCGAGGTCAYTGTGGATATTATTTAGTGAAATTGTAAGTTACTTATATGCCAACTCTTYGGATGTAAGTTGGGAATAAATGGTATCTKAAATAGATCTTTTCAGAAGTGAAGRTGRTTCTCTAGCTGTAAATGAAGAMAAATGSAATTCAGCTGAAGAATATCCCTTAAGGAAGGTCAAAGTCTTATCCATGGCAAGTGTGGGGAATGTTTTCTAGACCTCAGAATTATTCCACTAATGGTGCAGCCTCASTGAGGAAAATGAGCAGTGTCTCCAGTTACACAGCATGGACATGCATGGGCATTGGGTGCTCTGTAGTCCTTTCAGCATTGCGGAGTTGGAATGAATCTCAAGGGCTTGTAGCTGATTTAGGAAAGAAGAGAATACTTTTGATGTACTTTTAAATCCTGTCTAATAGTGTGGATGTCTGGTAGGTTTAAGCATAAGATATGGGAGCTCTAAATTGAAAGACTGTTTTTTGCTTTTCGTGCATTACGTGCAGGTGTGTGTTAACTCTGACACTTGTATAACAGTTGTGTGTTTATAAACATGTTCTGAACCAAATGGGAAAATAATTTCTCTTAGTGTATTTATAATTCTCTTTCTCAATGCAAACAAAATGTTTTCAGAYGTATTTAAACGCTAGAGTAAGCCATTAGGCTCTCATTATAATGTGGTTTGTTTTGGTGTGCTTGGAGGTATTTTGAGATTGTGAATTTGTGTAACCTGTAACCCTAATAGAATATTCTACTTTCCTCTTTGTTTGACCGATGTTGTTTCTCATGCAATAGCAGTGTATCTCTCAAAAAGTGTTGCAGAAATCAGTTGCTTTCCTGGTGCAATGTGCTTCATAAATGACATTACAGGTACTTGAGACTTGTTCTGGTACTAATGACATTTTTTCCTCATAAGATTTCTTTAACATTCTTGTAGATGGAAATAAGTATTCTTTCAGCTGTGATGAAATAATCTAAAAAAATGGTGTTGGGTCTAGAGARGCTTGACTTGTGTCAATAGAGCCTGCTGGGCAGGGATGCAAGTGAAAGCATTGGTCATTTTCCATTTAATCTCTGAGCCATAGAATATTTTACAAATATTACATTATTATAAGACTGTCAAGCAACCAATGGGTAAGACCAGTATCAAGTTATTTTGTGTGATGTATGTGATTGTTTTTCAGTGATCTGGTTCTGTTCCTTAACCTCCAGGAGAARTCCAGAGTGTGTAAATGCACAATGAGCCCTGTGAGATCAGGCAAATCTTGATATGGAAAAAATGCAGGAATTGTCATTCAAGGCTGAATCAGCAGTTTAGTTCCGTGCTGGACACTAGGTCAGTGTTGGCCGGGCCGTGCTGGCTGTGCCGGGGCCGTCGGCGCTGGCAGGAGCGGCCATCAGGTGCCAGGATTGCCCCAGGCTGCAGGTCGGTGTCCTGAGAACGGTGTCACTGCTGTCACCCTGTGCTGCCACTGACAGAGGGACAGCCAGGGCTCACGGGGTGCTGCAGATCCTATGGTTGCCATATACGTGGAGATGAATTTCTAGAATGAATTTTAGCTTTAGAAAAGTAATTTTCTTTGCGGAAACGAAGGGCAGAAGAGCAAGTGGAGAGCTTCTGTTTCAATATTGAATCAAGAATTGAATCTTAGAAATTCACATTTGTGTTTGATGATAATATTTTCTAAACATAAAAAAAACTAAATGAGGAGTTATTTTTAATAGGATTTTAAACGATTAAGAATGAAATGAATCATTTTATGTAAGGTTTGCATCTTATGGACTATTTGTCATCTGTTTCCCAAGTTGGTTTGAGTAATCAGGTTCAAGTGTCAGTGGCAGCACAAAATCAAATGCTTTTCAAATGATGATGATGCAATGGACGTGGTGTTTGGTTTTGAAGCTGTCTGTAGCATGCTCTCTATCAACTGATGAATGATAGAGACTGTAGCAGTATTTGATCTTGCTAAGAAAGCATTTTAATAATGCCATGGACATAGGGGTAAATTTAGAGTTCACAATTGTAAAACATTCCTCTAAGTGTTTGTAGAGTTTTAATAGACAGCTAAGAGCAGTGGTRAGTGTGGGGAACCAGGATCACCTGCCCAGGCCAGCTGAGCACCTCTGGGTATGTTTGTTGAGTAACCTGAAATCATGGTAACATTTTAATGACATTTATTGGGGATGAGAGCAATGAATGGTTTGGTAAATGGGAGAGATGATGCTGTTAGGCAGAATAGCTGGGTCCTTTAGTGCTCTGTGCTAATACAGAGCAGTGTAATATTGTTCAGTGCAATTTTAAGCGTTTCTTCCCTGAGTACAAGAGTGCTGGTTGTGAGCAGGGCCTTTCTTGTGTTACAAGGTCCTTTCTGACCAATGCTTCAAAATTCAGTGTGGGTATTTGGTGTGACTCTGGCAAACAAGCCCTGAGTGATGCATAAGAAGTGCAGAATATGATTCTGTCACGGAAGATATTTGGTTCCAATACTGGTGACATCTGAATTAAATGGTCAAATCCTTCTGCCAAGTTTTGGAAAACAGTAGGAAGAGTTATCAAGGTCAGAGAAGAAATATTCAAGAACTGGAGGAAATGTGCCACTCTGGGGAGCGTGTCTGTAACTGTAACCATGTCAGAGTCTGGTTTTGTTCATGTTTTTTTAGGTTTGGCATAAAAAGTTAAGGAGAACTGAATGCCATTTTACTTGCTTTTACGTGCTATGTATTGATATAAAATGGAAATCTGGGTTAGGAATGGAACTGTACTATGGAAAGTCTGGATTTTTTTGTCTAAGTTAGAGTTTGTGTTTGTAAGGAAGTTGAAAGACAATATTTATAGTAGAGATGCGGTAAATGATTTTCAGGAAAATGTGGACATGATTTAGGGAAATTTTATGTTCTATCTATGTTATTTGGATTGTAGTTGGGAATAATTGGTATCTGAAGAAGATCTTGTCCTCCTAGAAATATGGGYTTTTCTCAGATCAGAGTCAGAGAGGGATGGCAGCAGAATGAAATCCGTGGGGTTTTGGTTGAATTTGTATCTTTGGTAGCAATAATAGCCTAAATCTGTGGTACTGCAAATAATGGCAGTGCTATTTCTGTGTTGTGCCCATGGTTGCCATGAGGCAGCAGTGGTGGAATGTTTGGGGTGCCAGGCTGTTGGTGTGCTCACAATGGGCTGCTGGCCTGGGGGTGTTTGGGGTGCCAGGCGGGTGCCACGGCAGCAGTGGGTTCCTGGCAGTGTTTGGGGTGAGTGCCCAGTGCTGAGGCCAGGCCCTGGGCAGAGCAGCCTCGTGGCTGAGGGCAGGGGGAGCCCTGAGGAGGCTCTGGAGGCACCGAAAGGTCTTGGCAGGGTCAGCTGTGCCAGGGGAGCCCTTCTGCAAGCAGGGCTGTGGATGTAAGACTCTCAACTTGCAGTCAGACCTAAAAGAACTCAATGCTTCCTTCTAGATAATGTAGAAATGTTGGCCAATTCCAGTAAGCTGTACCTGTCTTAGAGTATCCTCCTTTCCTCATTGTTTCACCAATGTTTTTTTTATTGCCATAGCAGTGTATCTATCCAAAGGAGTGTTCTAGAACTCGGTTGCTTTCCTGGTGCAATGCGCTATATAAATGGCATTTGCAGGTACTTGAGACATGTTCTGRTACTAATGAMATTTTTTCCAGAAATGGTTTTATTAGGTTCTTCTAGGTGGAAATAAGTATTCTTTCAGCTGTGATGAAACCATCTAAGAAGATGCTTTTGAATCTAAACAAGCTTCACTTGTGTGACAAGGGCATTCTGGGCGAGGATGCACTGGAACTGGTAAGTATTTATTATTTTCCGTTTAATCTCTGAGCCATAGAACAGGCTTATTGCAAGAGATTCAAGCAACCAATGGGTAAGACTTGTATAGATTTATTTTGCCTGATGTCTGTCATGGTTTGCAACCATGGTGTTTTGTTCCTTAACCCCCAGGAGAAATCCAGAGTGTGTAAATGCACAATGAGCCCTGTGTATCAGGTAAATCTTGATATGGAGAAGGTTCTGTAATTGTCATTCTATGCTGAATCAGGGTTTTAATGCCGTGCTGGACACAAGGTCAGTGTTGGCCGGGCCGTGCTGGCTGGGCCGGGGCCGTCGGCGCTGGCAGGAGCGGCCATCAGGTGCCAGGATTGCCCCAGGCTGCAGGKCGGTGTCCTGAGAACGGTGTCACTGCTGTCACCCTGTGCTGSCACTGACAGAGGGACAGCCAGGGCTCACGGGGTGCTGCAGATCCTATGGTTGCCATACTCATGTGGATTAATTTTTCAGATGAATGTTAGCTTGAACAAAGGTCTTTTCTTACCAGGAATGAGGGACAGAAGAGAAAGTGGAGGGGTTCTGGTCATGTTTGCACTAAGGTGACATCAACTCCCTCCCTGGGAAAACCCTTTTGATCTTGGGTCTTATCAGAGATTCATTTCTGGATGGTGTTGCCAAGGSTGGTGCTCTGGGGAGTGAAGTGTGYCCTTGGTGCCATTGTTGTAACTCTTTCAACCAAGGCTGGGGTGTTCTTAGTATGCTCTSTATTGGTTTCCCTGGTTTGGCTTCTTGGGATTGTCCCTGTGCTGTCCCTATGGATAKAGACCTATTATTTTATCTTTATAAAGTTGAGATAAGATGTTATATAAGTTTATAAGCTCTATATAGAATTGAGTATTACGGGTGAAAAATTTTGTTTGTGGAAAACGTTCCCTAAATGTACAAGAATAACCAAATAGTGAGGTATTTTAAATAGGAGTTTAATCTCTAAATCAATTTTAAGACTGAAATGGATGATTTTATCTAGGGTTAACATCTCAAAGACTGTTTGTCATCTGCTTCCAGAGGTTTTTTGAGTAATCTGGTTTAAGTGTCATTTCAGCTACAAAATGAAATGCTTTAAATTAGTCATGATGCAGTGTCTGTTGTGTTTGATTTTCAAGCTCTTTATAGCACTGTCCTTTATCAGCTGATGAATTACAGAAAGAGTAATGAGTAATAGAACAGAAATAGTAGTAGTATTTGATGTTGCTATGAAAGCATTCAATAATGATGGGACATGGGGGAAAATTGTAATAATTGAAGGTTTAAAAAACAAAAACAAAACTTTTCTCTAAGAGTTCATGGAGTTTAAAGAGAGAGCTCATGGAAGTGGGATGTGTGGGGAAATAGGATCATCTGCCCAGGCTGCAGAGCATCTCTGAGTATGTTCATTGTTGCACTAGAAATAATGATAACATTTCAATGACGTGTACTGTGGGTGATAAAAATGAATGGTTTGGTAAATGGGAGAGATGATACTATTAGGCAGAATAACTGGGCCRTTTAGTGAGCTGTGCTAATACAGAGCAGTGCATTATTGCTCAGTGCAAATTTGTTTTTTTCTGGAAGCAAGGGTGCTGGTTGTGAACAGGGGCTTTTTTAGTTACAAGGTCCTTTCTGATCATAGCTTCAAAATTCAATGTGGATCTTTTGTGCTACTCTTTGGCAAACAAGACCCGAGTGATTTGAAGCTCATAGGGAGGGTAGAATGTGTTTCTATCAGGGGACATATTTGGTACCAGTACTGGTGACATCTCAAATGGTCAAATCACTGTGCAAATATTTGGAAAACAGTAGGAAGAGTTATCAGGGGGAGAGAGGAAATAATCAAGAAATGGAGAAAATGTGTCCCTCTGAAGAGCATGTCTCCAAGAGCAAAGACATTGGAGTCTGGGTTTACATTTTTTAAGATTTTGGTTGATAAAATTAAAGATAAGTGAATGTATCATGTACTTGCTTTTATTTCTGATGTGTAGAGATAAGATGGAAATCCAATGAGCAAGTGGAACTGTACTTTGGAAAGGCTGGAAATTTGGAGCTAAATAAGTCTGTGTTTGTACCTAGTTTTCAGCTGCAAGAACCATAACATTTGTAGTAGAGATGAAGTAAACAGCTTTCCAGGTAAATGTGGATGTTTTTTTAGGAAATTGTAAGTTAGTATCTGTGCAAGATATTTGGTTTGAAGTTGGGAATAAGTTGTATCTGAAAGATGTCTTCATAGAAATGAMGATTATTTTAGCTGCAAATGAAGAAAATTGGAACTAAACTAAAGACTATCCACTAAGAAAGGTCAAATTCTTATACATGASAAGACTGGGGAAATGGTTTGCTAGGTCTCAGGATTATTCCCATAATGCTGCAGTCTCACAGAGGAGATGAGCAGTGTCTCCAGTCACCCAGCATAGACATCCATAGATACTGAGTGCTCACAGCATTGTAGTGCTTTCAGCATTGTAGAGAGTTGGAATGAATGTCAAGGGCTTGTAGCTGATTTAAAATAGGTATTAGTATCTTTTACTTTGATATAATTTTAAATCCTATCCAATACTGTGGATGTCTGGTTGTTTTAAAAATAAGATGTAAGAGATCTATGTTCCAAGCATGGTTTATTTATTTTTTGTACACTTTTTGCTGTTTTTTTTAAGATCATAGTCATCCTTTGGTGTCTGGTTTAGGAGCTCTTTATTGCACTGCCTTTTATAAGCTGCTGCATATTATAGACAGTAGCAGTACTTCATGTTGTAAAGAAAGCACTTTATCACTGTATCACTGTAATTCTGCTTATTCAAACTTAAACTATTCTCTAAGTGTTCATAGATTTTAAATACCATGTGACTTCCTAATTTGCCAAGGTGAAACTACTCTGATCCTTTATCCCATATGAAATGTGTGAAGAGCTGGCTGAGAGAGCTCACAGAACTTGTGTGTGTGTGGGGAAACGGGATTCTCTGCTCAGGCCAGCAGAGCCCCTTGGAGTTATGTTCAATTGTTGAACTGGAAATAATGCTAACATTTTAATGACTTGTTTTGGGGAACAGAAAAATGAATGGTTTGGTAAATGGGAGAGATGACTCAGTTAGGCAGAATAACTGGGCCATTTAGTGAGCTGTGCTAATATAAACTAACGTAAACTTGCTCAGTGCCATTTTTTTCCCCTGGGAGCAAGAGTGCTGGTTGTGAGCAGGGCCTTTCTTGGGTTGCAAGGTCCTGACCACTGTTCCAAAACCCATTGTGACTATTTGGTGTGACTCCTTGGCTGAAAAAAACCTGAGTAATGATAAACTCATAGGAAAGGTAGAATTTAGTTATAGCAGAGGGGCATATTTGGTGCTAATACTGTTGACATCCCACTTAAATTGTCAATTCAGTGTGAAAGGATTTTGAAAGCAATACCAGCAGTATAAAGTAGAGAGAAGAAACACTCCTGAAATGGTGGAAATGTGCTCTACTGGGGAGCACATCTGCAACAGTGAAGAGGTTGGAATCTGGGTTTGGTTTATTTTGGTGTTGTTTTTCCTAGTTTTGTGGATAAAATTCAAGGGAATGCATTATGTACTTGCTTTTACATCCTATGTATTGATATAAGATGGAAATCCAGAATATAAATGGAGCTGTACTTTGAAAAGGCTGAAAATTTTATGCTAAATTGGAGCCTGTATTTGTAACTATCTTTCAGCTCCGAGAAACTTAACATTTATGGTAGAGATACAGTAAATGGTTTTCCAGGTAATTGTGCATCCTATAATAAAAGTGCAAGTTACTTATGTGTGAGGTACTTGGATTCCAGATAGGAACCARCTCTAATAACCTGTAGTGTAAAGGTCATGATAATGGTTTTTTTATTTTTTCTTTTCTAGCCTAAAGCTCACATCATCTCTTGTGAGCCTGGCAGGCAGCCTCTGTGCTGTACAGGTTATCAGGCTTCTGAAATGATGTCCCATTTGATAAGTGCAGCCAGGAACTCTGATCCTTTATCAGTGTAGTTGCTCAGTGTCTTCATTATAAGAATCTGTGTCCCTGGTTCTGTTTTTGCAGTAGTTCTGATCATAGTGAGAAACTAGTCAAAAGTTGTGCCTCCTTTAGCTCTGAGCTGTCACAAATCTGAATTCCAGCCATGTGGAATTGTTCAGGCAGTTGTCTCTAGTTACTATAGTTCAGCTGAAATTACTGGCATTTGRGGTTTTTTGCTGCCTTAACCCACTCCTGTGTTAGCAATGCCTTGCAATTAAATAATAATTCTTTCCTCCCCTTCCCTGTACATTCTGCCCTCTGGGGAAATGCTGAGTTGGAAAAAATGTGAGTCATCTTTCACTGCAACCTTGCATGCTATGAGTGACTCTCTTAAAAGGTTTGCTTCTCTGTAGTACTGCAAGAATGTTTGTACAGGAGGCATATATAAAATGAAAGTGTTCAAAATTTTCTTTTGGCCGACTTTGTGGATGATTTCTGCCAAGCAAATCATGCAGAGAAGGATTTTATTGTGTATATAAGTTCTAAGCTTCGTTGTCCTGAAAAAAAAGGTGATTCTACCTGTATGAAAGTTTAGGCTGGCTTAAGTACTATACTGCWGTCCATGGTTTCTTGCAATATTCCTCTCAGTCCTGTGTTTTTACTGTATTAGAAATTAGTGTCTCTGTAATGAACTGGAAAATTTTGTTTAATCTTTTATTTTAGATTTCCTCAAATCTTTGGTGCGATTCTTTGAAGTTTGATCTTGTTTTTTGTGACAGCAATTCTACACCCTGGTGTAATTATCAACAAAAAAACTGGCAGAGTTAAGTTTGCTTTTATTCTACTTGTTGGTAGMGGGCACTTGATTTCCTCCATTTTTCGGTATTCTTTGTACATCCCATAAAAAAAAGGTGCTGTAGGTAAGGGTGAACAGGCCTCCTGAAATGGCAGCAAACAAACACCTTTTCTGTAARTGGGAGGGAAGCTGCATGYTAACGAAGGATGACCCTGCAGTTAYTGGGTACTTTGTGCTGTCAGTAAAGGAATTCCAGTGAYAGGAGAATGTGTAAATCMAATTTTCATAGACATATGGCTGCACTTGAAGTGTTTCTTGAAGTACTGTGTGGAATCTTTGTATAGGGACRCATATGCACACTTTCTTTTCTTTCCTCCTAATGTAATTTTTATTTCATTTAATGCTAAAAAAATATTTTCACATGCAAATGAACAGTGGGATAAGGCACTGGGCTCCCATTTAAAATGTGKTTTAGAGCATTTGTCAGAATGGCTTTATTGGAGAATGTGAATTAGAGAAGCCAGTTTCCCAGTAACCTCCTTCATAACCAAGCTGCAATCKGTCTCTCTATTCACTTAGCATCATAAGTAATTCATTTTCCAGCACTAAGCTTTTTAACTGACTTTTCTTTCTTCTCAATATTAGAACAATAAAACAAGATCATCTAACATTGGGTCCTATTCAGATAGTTGTAAAGTGCARTGGGCAATCAGTGGTGACATCAAATTTATTTCAAAGGAGAGGCTGTTTTAGATAGTGTTATATAATATGAGATTGTGGTAGTAATAAAACATGAGTAGTTCTATTAAAATTTGCTCTAAAGATGCTCCAAACATATGAGRAGCCATCCCTATGTCCCTTAATACTCAAAAAGAAAGAAAACTTGGTAGAGGAGCTTCCAGAGTAATGAAGAGATTGAGATCAAGTTGTCAGCAGAATGAAATGGATAGGTTTTGGTTGAGTCTTCACTTTTGCTACCAGGGATTTTCTTTAATTTCRAGATGAACCATGGAGAATTCAGACTGACAGTTCAAAAGACTGTTGCTGCAGGAGAATGTCTGAGCATTCTTGGAAAAACTCTGATCCTAAAATCCAGAATTTGCAATAATATCTACACCTGAAACACTTTATCTTCTTTTTTGTTTCAGTTTATATTAATTGCCGTCATAAGTCCTAGTGCACTCAGCAGAGACTACTTGAATGTGTTACCTGGAGAATCCATCATACCTTCCTGAATAGGCCAAGTGTGCAGCAAATGTCTCCTGATTTTAGTGGCATTTAGGGAATTTGGAAGAAGTTTTGACCAAGGCYGGGAGAAATGGTGATTTCTAGGAAATATAAACCAAAGGGGGCTTTTGTGCCAAGCTGTGATTTCTAGAAAATATAACCAAAGGGGTTTTTTGTGGCAAGTCTGTTCCTTGTATGCWTGTCTTGGAGCAGAATACCACAGCCAGCATCCAAACGATGTAGAGCCCCAGAAATGAGTAGTGCTTGTAGTATTTGSATCTTCTTAGAGCAATTCAGGAACTATTGGTAGATAAGTTGATGTCTGTGTGCTGCTTCCCCCTGCCCATGGTGCTTCCAGATGTCTGGCTGGGGGTCAGGTGTGAGCCAGCAGCTGAGGAGCTGCTGTTGGTGTAGGATTAGCTTGAGTTGCTAAGCCACTGGGTTAGGGTGAGGCTCCCTCTCTGTTTGTGGCTTTTTGGTGGTCTCCAGCTGTCAGGCTGTGCCCAGCCACAGGCCTGTGGTCACTGCAAGTCCCACGAGTTCTTGGCAGCCCAATGGGACAGACAAGTTCCTTCTATACTCAGAGTCATAAATAAACTCAGAGTAAATACCCTGTGTCATTTAGGGAARTATGTTGCTGCTAAGCTACATGCAGGGAGGCTGTATACCTGCATAATGGCAAAAAGGATCTTCTGATGCTATCTAAACATTAATTTAGAGGCTGTGAAGTTCTTCAGAGTTGTATTCTTTAAACCAACATAAAACAATATTCATGTTAAGCAGTATATTTTTATTTCCATGAGTTGCAGTTATTGTTATTATTAAGAGTAATAGTAATATGTTATTATCAGAGTGATAATAATACAAATTAATTTGAAAAGAAACCTTGTCATTAGTGTTATGATGCAGAGTTGAGTTGGTTATATGCTAAATATTTGTTTGCTTAGATRCAGAACAGAGTGATACTGGTCTATTATAAAAATAGCTGTAAATATTATATATAACATTTTCAGTTGCTCCGTTCCATCAAATGTCTAATTTTCTACTGTAGCTGGAAATTTCTTCTGTAATTCTAGCATGTTCAAATTGTTCATGCAGCCATTTACATGAAATTTCATGTGTGGAGTGCTATTGTAAAGAGCATGTCATCAAAACTGTGGCCTGACATCTCTTAATGACAGCAATACAGAGCTGGCAGGGAGCTTCTCTGTGAGGTTGTTTGGGAGTTTTCTTTGGTTCCTGTTATCTTCCTGCTGCATGATAGTGCAGTCAGGAATGCTGTCAGGGTCATTCTGCTCAGARGTGTGTGGTGTTCATCACTCAGCAGCAGCCAAAGTCATCTCTTGTGGGCTCTTGGCCAACATCAGCTGTTGTCATGCTCCCCCTGATACCACTGTGGTCATCCTGAGTTTCAGAATTCAACTTCACGAACCTTAGGAATTTGAAATTTGACGTCCTGCTTTGTTTACTTAGATTTAATTCTGGTCATGGAATTTTCTGCCTTCTTTCATGATGTTAGTTCTCTGTTGAAGAAGAATTTTAAAGGCTGGTGGCAAATAGCAAATATAGTTAAAGGAGTGGTATTTCTAAAAATATATCTTTTCTTCTCCCTGTCATATATTTTATCTAGGGAAATAATGCCTCTTTCAGTTGGGTCATTTAGAAGTCACATTAAATATTCTTCTGTAAGAGGGAGAAATTAAGTATTTTCAGTCAGTTCTGTCAGCATGTTATTCTATTCCATTACTGGAAGGAAAATGCTTCATAGTTCACTAACCTGCCTAGACGCTGCTATGGGAAATTAACCTTGTAAATCAGYGAGCATTCTCTGCACCACCTGATCCTAGATTTCCTTAGTTCTGTTACAAATTGCATGGCATGAGATCATCTGTAGAACACTGGATTTAGAACGTGGTCCTGCAGTGTGTTTGAATGAGCAGGTGCTGCAGACACCTGCTGTGCTTGCTCAGCTCTGCCCTCCTCACCCTGCCCAGGCAGGGCACAAACCCACTCCAGGAATCCAAGAAATAAATGCCACTGTGTCTTTCTTGCATAGGACAATGGAGCCTGTGGAGGTCATGCTGGTTTCTTAGAGGGGTTATAATCAGCTTTTGATGAAAAGAGAAAATTATGGCTATTTTTAGTTATTGCTTTTAGTTTTGTTTGCKTTGTCTTGCGTACTAAGAATGGAATTGCCTATTCAGAGAGTCAGTTTTAAATTTGTTGTTGCTGTGCTTTTTCTGTGTATGTAAATTCTTGACGGATGTTATTTAAATTTGGATTTGAAAACTGAAAAATACTGAGGAAGCTTTTGAAAGATTTTTATTAACTTACACTGATATTCAAGTGAAAGATTGCATTTGTCAGCATAAATACTTTGTGCCYAGGCATGAATGCTTTCATGCCTGCTTTGCAAGGTTTGGTATGCATGAAATAATTTGAAATGGATTAAGTTATTTTATTCCCATATAGCTCTTTGGAAAAATTTGTGCTTTTCTTTTGCTTAGCCATTTACAATATAAAGCTTGGTTTCCTGGGTTTTCTTAGTAAGGATAAATGAAGAATTAACAAGGGCTCATTATCTTGGAAAATATGTGATTCTTCTTGCGGTGTTTGAGTCTTGCTAAAAACCATGAGATGGAGCTGCTTGTAAACCACAGAGTGAATATTCCAGAATAATTGTGGACTTGCAGGTCCCCCTGCTCAGTCAGTGAGGTGAGGTGTGTCTGCTCCTGGCTGTAAGCATATGAATAGTACTGTTGCTTAAATTAGTMAACTCATTCAAATGTTAAGTGCCTTGATCACTTTGAACTGAAGTATTTCTTAGGATGAACCTCAGCTCAGAGGAAAATCTCCCATAATTTTCTCATGTTTGGGGGGATGGGTAGTTGCTTAATTCATTTTGTAATACAGCATGCACTGCAAAGGAAAGCAACAGCTGTACTGTGCTTGCATCTCTATAGTTTGTAATTTAAAATTTATAAGRAAATAATTTTATTTCTATATTAACTTGCAGACATAGTGAGTAATGTAACAAAATCGGTTTCATCTATTAGTCTGACCAGAAAGCATTAAGACTGTCATGCTGATGTACAGCATCTAATCAAAGGAAGAACACCCAGTTTCAGATTAAGATAATTAGCACTTCAATGTTTTGTATGACAATAAATCTTCAATGCATCCTAAGATCTTTGATATTCCAGTGCAACAATAATCCCCTAGTGGATTTAGTAGGATAATTTTATTATTCCTTTCTTCTCAAAGATGATTTGAAAAGCAAATTATAATTATTATGAATGTTGGCATTACAATTAAAAATATTTCTGAAATATACCACCGTTTTGATGTTATAAATTGTTTCACATTAAGATCAAAAGRGAAAGTCAAAGCAGTATCTAAGGGCTAGGGCCTTCTTATTTTAATGAATAATTTCCAACCCCTAGGTTGAAGATACACTTCATATTTTTTCGTATAAGCATATATGAACTCTTCTGTTGTTAGATCTTTGTACTCAAAACCTTTAATTTGGCACAAAGTGTATTAGCTTTTGATGTTTCTTTTGTAAGGACACACTGYATCCTTGGTATTTAGGATTTTGCAGTTGTAATTTCAACCCTAAAGTCAGAAATTCTGTGCGCTGTAGGATAACTCAGGCCTGAGTTATCCTTCAAAAACAAACATTATCAAGAGGTTTCCCTGCTTGGCCACACTCCTGAGGCACAAGTCCAAGGAGGACTCTTCAGGGAAGTTACTGAGATGAGGTGAGATGCTCCTGATAGTTYATGGTTTGCTGGATTGCAAAATGCATCCCAAGGTGAAACATTGACTTACAGTTACCATCTCTCATTGCTTGCATTGGTGAAATGCTCAGTTGAAGTTTGCAGAGAAACTCTTTTCCTACTAAAATTGTTTTGCTGGGAATCAAAACCAAAAAATTACTATAGTTCCTGATTTAGAGAAATTTAAGATATTCCTAAATACTTTTCCAAGTTCTTTCTCCTTTTATTTCCCATGGAAGTTTGAGTTCTAAGAGGAGAATGTCGTATGGTTTTCCTTTTCAAGCCATGAATTTGAATTTAGAAAAAAATCTGAAGCTATAAATTTTGTACTAGAAGCMATGTTTTATACATATCCTGTACACAACCAAAATGTTTATATCATTTTTGTAAGATTTGTAAGATCATTTTTATATGTAGCTTAATCAAGTATTACTGGGGAGTGAAACAAAAATGCTTTAGGAGTTGGTGTGTTTTGAGCTGAGTGGATGTRCAGTAGCATCTCTACAGAGGAAAGATCATTCCAAGTTACCTTACCTTCAAACTACCCTTGTTTCTTTTCAAGTATTGTTTTAGGTCAGACAGATGTTTTATGAAATTGCTCTTTGGTTGGTGAAGTCAGCATGACTCTGAAGCAGCTGGAGGGGGAAACTCTAACTTTGGCTGCCTGTGCAGAGCTGAAGGTTGTCCAGGGGGTGTTCTCACCATGGTGCCATTGCAGTCAGCTCCTATGAATCTACAAGTCCCTTGGAACCATAAATTCAAGTATTTTTACTCATATATCAATGTACAGATGGTCAAGTCATGGGGAGATGTTACAGAGGGAATTAAAAGAAGGCTTTTTATTAGCCCATATGTAATTTTTTTTCACATTAAAGCTATTAATATGCTGTATCATGATACCGCTGAAACCTTTATAGACTGTTTATTTCCTGCTCTTTTTTCCCTGAAATCTCTCCCTGAATTTTTACTATAACTATACTATAGCTATAGCATCGAAATTAGCAGTGGGTGTGTCCTTTACAGTATCTTGGGCTACTCTTAGGTGCACAGGTGTTGAGGAAGCAGCTGGTAAAACAGGATGCAATCTACAGAGGTCACATTCACTTTTGGAAGTCTTGGGTTGATCTTTTTTTGTCTTATGACTCTGTCTTGTTTGCCAAAATCAAACTGAAGGTGCAATATAGATTTAAAAGGAAAGAAAATGTGCCTTTAAATGAGTTAATGGCAAAAATGTGACTTTAATGTCCCACCCCCCCCATGTTAATGACACTTTCTAGTAAAGGCTAAAAAAGCCTTGATGATGCACTACTTAAACACGTATGTGCAGAGCAAAATATCAAAATATTGTGTGCTGTGCACTCAAGGAGAGATCAAATCTTTTTTTATGCAGTTCAGGTTGCCATTTTGCATCTGAAAGAATGGACCCGTTCTCATGAAGGATTAGCAGGGGTTTAAGGCATTGAGCTCTGTGTTTCTATGCTCAGGTAGCCATCCTCTCTCACTGCAGAGTGTCATTGCAAAGTTGATCTAGATGGCATCAGGTATTTATTTTTGGTGGGGGAAGAAATAGCAAGGGAAGAGCAAAAGGAACAACTTGATTTTGATGCCAAGATACTGTAATGATGGGAGTGAGGAAAGCAAACATGCTTTTCCTTCTGTGCTGTTGGTTACAGGAAAAAGCTGTCTTGACTTTTTTTTTCTTTTTCCTCGTTGCTTTCTGCAAATTACTTAGGTAAACCTCATTCTAGATGTCATGCCTTGCTAAAATACTCGGGATAACTCTGGGATAACCAGCTTTAAAACATGTCTTAAGAGAGCAGTGGAAGACATTGGGAACTAAATAATCTAGAAGTGAGAATGAAAAAAGTTAATTCTATGATATAGGGGTAATATYAGCAGGCAAGTTATAGCATTAAGTAAAAAAGCTTTTGAATTTTATACTTATTTCATTGAGTACTTGCAGTTTGATCACTGGCTGAAGAATACACTGGTTTTTCTTATGGGTAGGTGATAGGCAGTATAAGACTACGTGTGGTGAATGATGGTCAGAGGTGSAAGGAGGATTAGGGAAAAGGATAAWCAATGATAGGAATAAAAAAAAAGACAAAACCAACAAGCATACATATTGAAAGGGTGTGATGCTATAAGCTTTGATCTGAGGCAGCATTTTTCTAAGTTCTATTAATATTTATTTTGTTAATTATAAAGTAAACACTGTGCATGGGAACCATTCTCATTATGGCAAAGTATCTATTTTTCATTCATTAATAAGGTTATTTCTGTTTTTTCTCCCTTAATGCTGCACTTTGAGTCTGGCTTTTTTGCACTTCAAACGATTTCAGTTAAAGGGCAACAAAGRGTTTTTTTAACCTTTCTAAAAAGCATGATAGTGTCCAACAATTAATTTTAATAACTAATGATATTTCATGTATCCAGTGGGAATGAAAAGGTTGCATTGTGATTTTGTGTAGCACGAGGTGATGTTGAAAACAGCAGTTAGAATAGTTTTGTACAGTTTTCAAAAGCAAAACTGTGACCTTACAACTGTCAAATCCTATAGAATTTATTGAATATTTTCATCTTGTATAGAGTTATGGTGTGGTATTTAGAGCAGTTAGTGGAAATTGGAGGGCTTTGCTGCTGCACAATCCCATGCCTATTGCAATTAGAAAAATAATGAGATGTTAGTTAATCAAAATGTAGCTTTTGTTCAKTTTGGACTTGTACTGTGGATACTTCATAAAGTACTCATGTTGAAAAAAAATGAATTAGAGATTGTAAATGTTTAGAAGCTGAAGCATATTCCCTACTTTTKATTTTAAATAAGAGATATCATACACAAAATGAATTATTCTAAACCCCAGTTGGATGCCTTCAGAGTAAACCTTACAGTTCTCATGGTATGAAACTGGAAGGTCCTATCCTGTCTATTCTCTCTAAATTAGTGCTGTTTAGAACTTTAATTATTATGGATTACTCAAGTAATCCACAGGAGTAATGGAATAGGCAAGATGATAGGATGATATGGCAGTGTCTTTTTTGATAATTATTTAATTATGCTCCATTACTTGAGAAAGGAAAATATTTAAATAAGTCAATCATATTCTTGAACTAAATCTTGAAATCAATACAGAAGGTTACACATGATTTCAAAYGTATAACCTTTGATTGTGTGTTTGAAATACTTTATTTAAGTACATGAAAATATTCTGATGACAAGAACTGTGGCTGTAGTTTATGAACTGTGGGCTGAATACCTCATACTTTATAGTTAAAAAATTTTAGGTAGGCTGTCTGTTGGTAAGGATGTAGAGAGACTGCTCACYCCATCTGTTTGCTCTGAAATCCCTTTGTCACAGCACTGATCCCACATGCTGTAGGGGTTTGCACTCCATTAGCAATAGTTCCTGCCTTCTGTGATGGGACAAAGAAAAACAATTGTGTTGGAAAAAAACTCCAGTGGGCTAGGCCTTGTCCAGATGTGGATTTCATAGCACATCTGATGCTATTTTGTGTTCTCTGTCAGCCTCTTTGGACTGCCCTTATGGTGAAATGATGMTGTTTTCATGGCTGAGACAGAACAGCAGTTCTGCCTAAGATGCTGTACTTCATCATACTCACAGGAGTCAAGGGCAAGATCTGGGAATAGAATGAGTAAAAAGCTGACACAGCAAAGAAACTTCCATTGATTTCCCCCAAAGGGTTACCTGAGCAGACTGTTGATAAGCTTCTCATATATYCCTTAAAAAAATCCCCCACATGGACTTGTTCAAAGGCATTTTCTCATGAATGTGTTCCTTGCCAAAACTTGTAATTCAGATGGTAAACTCCTGATGTGCAAATGCCTCAGGTCTGGTCCTGTGAGAGACAGCAGTTGTTAGCTGGGAAATGTATTGCTGTAATAGAAACTCCACCTAATTTTGACAGACTGGGATTTCTTCCCTCATCATCTTCATCAAGACAATACTTTATATTTTAGAGTGCTCTTCTCTCCATGATGGAAAGAGACTTGGATTAATTAACTGGCAAATTGATGTCTTTTTTTCCCACATCATTGAAACTGTAGCATGGTCAGAAAAATATGTAAGATGATATAATTATTCTGTGTCAAACTAAATGCAAATTAAAACTGGAAAATTTTGCAAGTAAATGAAGACAGAAAAGAAAACCTATGGTCTCCCAAATGTTTTGAGAACAAACCTAATTTTTCTTGGAATGGGTAGGAATTGAAATGTCTGTAACTAAAAATGCACATATATCTTAAAAAAGGGGAGTCAAAATGGTCTTTGAGTAAGGAGCCACATAATCTCTTTCGTAAATGAAATTAAGGAAGTGTGGAAAGTTTGCACAAAATGCAGGATGGTAGAGAGGCATCACGTTATGAATTGAATGTCCAGACTCTGAGGTAAGACATCACCAGCTGCAAAACAGACCTAAGTCATAAAACCTATTTGGAGATTAGAAAGTTGATGTTCTGGAATTAGTCAGCTTTTCCCACAGTCTTTTAGGAAACCTGCRCAGCCAAAAGTTTGTGAGGATGGTTCTTTGGTCTTCTCTTTGTTAGATGCCAAGGAGATTGTGATATGAGTACTTGCAATGAAGAACATTTTCCTCTCCTCGACTTGCGTTGTACAAAATAAACCCATTTTGTGTTTCTTCCTTTCTGTTTCCTACTAGGCTCAGTTCCATTTCTCATTTAAGCTTTGGAGAAAAACAATTCACCAGCATTCAATCCCATGAGCAGGAGAGCTTCTTTTCAAGTCCTCCAAATGTACCTATTTAAGATCGGTAGATTTGTTTGTGATTTGCTTTGCTGTAATTGCTCAGGCCTGAGATTGGCTTTTTATGCCCCCATTGGCGTTCCTCAGGGGCCKGAATTTAGTCAGACATTTCCTAGCACTTGCACTGGGTAGAAACTGCTTAGTTAAAAGAATAAGGCTGTGCTCCAGCATGAAATTAAGGTTTTGAAAGAGAAATATTGATTGCTAATTATGGTTAGTGTTGTGTAGATTGTCATAACATCATAAACATAATGATCATAGCATGGCATTACAGAATTTATAATCAGTGAGTCTATTAATCCATTTGCATTGTAGTGTAGGGCACTTGTAAGCCTAAGTGGGTTTATGTTTTAAAACCACTTGACTTTCTAAATTAATTATTTAAACATTTATCTATTTTATGTGCAGTTGGTATATATGACAGTAAGTTATTTTGAATTTCTGTGTTTACATAGCAGTTGTTTTTATTTAGTTTTGAAAAATGACTGTCCATTGTAGATGAATGTGAAACTTTAATATCCTGCTGAGGGAAAAAAAACCACTTATATAAGTGACTGTGAAAAGCAGTTACAGATTCAAGATKCAAAGGGTAGATTAAATAATTCTTTCTATGTGCAAATCAGCTTTAGCACTATAAAATTTGTAGTAGCRTTTCTTCTTTAATTATTTAGTTGCTCTTCAAATCTGCTAGAAGCCATGTTTGAAARTAGCAGAAAACATGTGCTTCAGATCTGTGCATTTTGTCTTTCTAATTATATTTGGAACAAGATTTATGTGTCTAGATAACTCATTTGCAAAAGTCACCCATGAGGGGATTCTCAACACAGTTGTGGCATGTAGGCCTGTCTAAAGTATAAGAATTCAAATAGATTAAAAGTCTCAAGAATACTCTTGAATAAGAATAAGTTCTTGAAGGCGAGCTATCAAACAATTTTCTCTGCATTCATTGCCTAAAATAACCCTCCTGCCTTGTATTATATAAAAGCTAAATGTGAACTGTGTTGACTGGACAACAGAATTCTATATAATCCACCTTTCCTTGACTTTTATAACACCAAAATATCATGAGTGTTTCATTGGTATTTTAGGAGTCATGATGCAGTTCTGATTTATAATCATGGCTCGGGAGTTATCTTGKCAATTTTGTCATTGACTTGGGTGAATGTTGAGTCTGGGCTGTACCCTATTATTCAAATTGTATATAAACTTCTATAGATMATGATTTTGGGCTAATTCTTTAAATGCTGTATAACTTAGGAAAATTATATTTGGAATCGTGCTTTGGATGACTTTTTACTTGGCTATTATGTCAATAGAATAATTATGCATTTAAGATTTGATACTTGAGTGGAATACCACTGTTTTGGTGGAAACTCCATTGTAGTTGTAAAGCATCTGGGGGAGAGGGGAAGCATTTAACAGCTGTTTGCAAACTCGGTGGCATCTTCTGTATATTGTGACTTCTTTGCTCTTAGGTGTGGCTTGTAGCTTTGGCRGTAAGGTGGTGGAAATAGTGAGGCAGATGGGGGATTTTTCTCTAATTTTCTCCAAGGTACAGCAAGTAAATTTTGAAACACATCACTTATTAATATATAACCTTTTACTTTCAAAAAATATTGCTGTGAAAATATGCCAGGCATCTTGGTACTTATATAATGGTTAAGAAATATTTCTGACTTTGCTGTTCACTCAGCAGTATACAGTAAATGTTTACAGTGATGAATTAAAAAAATAATGATGAATTAGACATGTAGCGATGGTTTCTGCAATGTGATTTTATTAGAGGTATCACGGAATAGGCTGTCAGAATAGCGGGCTTCATTGGTGGGCAATAATCCTCCTMGGCAACAAAAATCCTGGAGGCCATTTCCTAGAGGTGAGAGAGTTATCTAACTGACAAGGAGCTGGTGAGGCACCGCAAGAAAGAAAACACCTTGACTACCAATCAGTCACCTGGTACATCACAGCAGTAATTAACCTAAAACTGGCAGAGGAACTCATGAATGTGAGGAAAATGAGGAGTACATTTACCTGTGGCTCACGTGCTTCTTCCAAATTTGCACTAGTAAGAAATCCCGTCTGTCTTCTTAGGGTGTGTTTTAGGAGCTTTTCTGTATATGCAAAAAAAGTGATCCAGAAATTCAGTGTGTGAAGTGAAATTTATTGACTGTTTTCTTGGCATGCTCAATTGAAAGTATTTTTAATATAAAGGAAGATATCTTGAAAGCTTCCTGGAAAAGTAGGAGAAAGTTCTGTAATAGTTGTTTCACATAAGGTTTTATTAACCATGTCATGTTTATAGCTGCTGTTGCTATAAATAGATCTTAACTGCTTCATTTTTTGAATGCAAAATAGGGTCAAACTCATGAAAACTGAAATTACCTGTATTGTAATGATTATTTTATTTCATAGCAAAATTCCTGTAATTCACATTTGCTGTTACCCAGAATAACAGTCCYTTTAGACTGCTGAAAATATCAAAAGGCGGCCTGCAAATTAGTTTTGTCTGGGCAGTGATAAGCATTCATGGAATAAATAAATGGGTCATGGTTAAACACAATGGAAAGTTTTAGATATATCTATCTATCTAAAAAGCTCTGGCTTTTAGGTAATTTTCTTTTTCATTTTCCTTTTCAACTGATGGCATAGAGTGTAAAGTGTTTTTCCAGAAAATTGACGTTGKAAGGAGATAAGAGCCTTGTTGAACTGCACTGTAATTTTCTTTTTGGACATAAATAATTCTCTATTATAGTCTGTATTATAGACTTTGTTTGTAGATACAAAGTTGTTTGCTGTTTTATTTAGAGGCAACAGTGACTAATTTCTAGTATTTCTTGAAATGGAGGGAGAAGGGTCTGCACAATTTGGGACTGATTTCAAGTGTTGTAGCGCTAAGGTTTCAAGGTGCGTAATTTGCTRTAATTCCTTGTAGTTGATATGGACTATATAAACTATGGACTAGTTTATTTGGTGTTAAATTAAGCTTGTAAATTAAGAAGTCAGGCCTGCTTTGACTTGTGTGCAAGGTCACTGGGGACAGTGAGTGGCAGTGACCCAGGAYCTCCAGCTGGAAGGCAGAGGGCCTCTGATGGAGCTGGATTTTAGGTGGAGGTAGAGCTTTGGTCTTCTTTGTTTGCAGCCACTAAAAGCTCCCTGGCCTGACCTGCTGCAGGAGGGGAGTTTGTCCTATTGAAACAACAACTTAGTTAGCTTGGATATCCCTGGAAGTTGTGAGTATGCAATATCTCACTTGCTGCCAGTTTTATTGCTCTACCCAGAGCAAGGTACCTGCTGCAGCTGCTGAAACACCTTGTGCACTATATTCTTTTTCAGTTCATGTCTTGTATTTTTTTCTTGTGAAGCTCACGTAATTATGTAAAGTGAAGTGTCATCCRCCTGAACCTCTTGGATTCCCTAAGAGGTGTGCGTGCACTGGGAGGGCTTAGAGTAGGCAAAATTCTCATTAATACTAAAATTCAGTTTGTAGTCGTGATGGRTTACTTACTAAAGTCACTATCCAGGTTATGGAGCACATGCAAGGCTCAGAATGCCTCCTTTACATAATTTCTGCTTTTCAGTGGTATAGAATGGAGCAGAAGAATSTATGTGCTCACAAACTTCAAGTGTACTGGAAATTATAAGATACTTGGCACACAAAATGTTTTTCAGATACTTGAATACATCTGGCATTTAACTGGTAAACATTGATTTTACAACTTATATGTGCAAAGCATGGTAGTATTACTTTTTGTAATACTAACAATAGTATATTAGTAATAGTAATACTTTTAGTGAGCTGAGAGAAATTTTGATTCAGATCCAAATGGTGCAGTAGACAGAATTAAGTGTGTAGACTCAAATATGTGATGTGGAAATCCTCTACCACTTGKTTGTTTAGCCTTGCTAGTTGTCAAACTGGTGAATAACTACACAGTRTGGTTGAGCCCAAATCTCTTTTCCTAGGTAGATCCCATTGAACCCACATGGGCTTCCCCCTCTCCTGTGAAATATGCTAATAGACTGGCTCCAGAACATAGACTGTACTTYATTTTATACAGTTTATTAAAGACCAGGGTTGCTGTTTAAACTGTACACAAGGGGTGGTGTGGCACTGTATGAAGTTTTAATTGAATCCTGGCTCTTAATCTGCTTGTATTCTCCCAAGCCTTTCCCCTGCCCATATCAGTATAACCTTCAAAACTTGCTCTGCTGATGCTGAGCTGGGATCCTTGCRCTGGTAGGAACTGCATTGACTGGAATCCTGCTGGGGTGCAAAGGGGTGTTGGTCCAACAAAGAGATTGAGTATGTGTACGCATTTATGCAGAAATGATACATATATACCTTATACATTTATTCACTCTTGGAAATAAAATAGTTGGACTGAGAACTGTAGTGAGTTGTTGAAATTATAGTAGAAACAAAAAAAACCCTGTGTTCTGTATTACCTGTTGCTTTTTTCATGACAAAACAGAATGTAGATTGCTCAAAAAAGGAGAAATATGAGTTGCCCAGTACCAATCTACTTAATCTCCTTTTTGCAAAAATATATAAAAGATTTTGGATTTGTTGTACATTGGGAACAAGAGTGGTGGGATCTTAGCAACAGTCAGATCTTGTGTTGCTCTCCTTTTCAGTGAAGTGCATTTTCTGAAACTCAGTGTGGTGCCACACAGATATTGTTGTGGCTTTAGGAGCTGGTTACTTACTGCTCTTTGTTGCCAAGTATCATTGTACTGTGATTCTGTATCTGAATGTAAGAAGAGCTTTTTGCTTGTTGACTTCTTTCTGCTAAGGTTGATATTTRAAACATGAAGTTTCTGAAGCCAAACATGTGTAAGAAAAATGCAGTSCATGTATTCAATAATCTTCTGGCACTGTTCAGGGATAACTGTTTTTCTCTCAATTTGTTTTTTTTAAAGTGAGTTTAGGTATCAACTGTATTTTTAATATTAGACTGTAAATCCTGCTTTTAGTAATTCMCTGCCAGTTTAGCATTCAGCATGTCTATGAATTCAGTCTTGTTATGTTTTTAGAGTAGATAAATTAAGTCTAGCAAGCAGAGAAAAACTAATGAGGAAGCATTCACAGAATGCAGAAATTGTGCCTCATATAAGTAAACAAATATAGGGCCCTGTCCTTTTTCTACTTTATAATTTTAAACAAGGGAAAAAGTTAAACCCAAGCATGCTAATCTGGTACAAAGTTGATCTAATGAAATATTCTGAAGATAAGTTATAAGGTAAGTCCAGTGGCATTCAAAYTGGCACCAAGCAAACTGATCCCAAAGCCAAAACCTCTGGGGAGAGCAGTGAAAGGCCCCAAAGTTTTGTGTACAGAGTTAGAATGAGAAGTGAGTTTAAGTTTACAAATCTAAGTCTAATATTGGCAGCTGCTCTAATTCTGTAGTGTCCATCCATTTCCCCAGTGCAGTGTTATCATGGATGCATGTTTATTGTCTAAATAATCTTGGACTTCTTCCTAATTGTTCTGACTTTTTTACTGTGTGAGAAACAATTCTGGGCCAAGCATTGTTTGCCTTGCTCTGTTTTTCATAGCTTTGTTGTAGTACCTTCGTGTGATTTCTACTCTGCTCAGAAGACCAGGGAAAATGTCTACTTTTTGACAGCATTTCCTGAAGTAAATGCATTTGTCAGCAAGATCTGGATTTTATTAGACAGGATAACCTACCTGGTTTGCTTAGTAGCTTGGAAGATGATGAAATTATTAACTCAATTTACTGGAGATTTGTTATCTAGATATACTGAGAAGAGAACAAGTCAGAGGGTTCAAGAACTGTAAGAAAAGCTCTTGCATGTTGACCTCTTAGATGTGCATGTGAAATGAGGAGGCACAGGAAGGAGGCAGCTCTTGGGAACAGAACTATTCCAGAACTATAAACCTGCTTAAGTACTGCCTTCCCTTACTTAGGGGTATAACTCAAGCAAACACCTCTTGGATGCCATTGTATTTTCATGGATGATTTAGAGATTTGCTGCCCATTTTGAGTGATCATGTTCAGAAATGATTTCAAATGTTCAGCAGTGTAGACAGAAAGTCTACAGACAGAAAGTTAGAGCTGCTGTGACAGTGCTTCCATCATCTGTCAGCATCCTCTGAGTGTCATGAGCTAAACCTTAAATTTTATTTGAACTGCCTGATGTCTGCCAAGGGGCAAGATATCATTGCTAGAGAGAAATCCTCTCATCTTCTGTGACTACATCCCCTATTAGATGTAAGAACTRTTTGGTATCCAGAGGTGAATTGCAGTGGACCTTTACAAGGCACAAGAATCGTCCATCTATCTTCCCATCCTTTTAAGGAAAAGGATTCTGAACCCTTCCAAGCAGTGGAAACTGCTTGGAAAAACGTGCTTTAATAATAAGATTCTGACTAAAGACTTTTGCAGAGGAAGATGGRAATTGTCAGGTGTTATTTTATGGAAACGCTCAGGTGTTCACTGCTGTGGTTGTTCTGGTATTTGGACACCAGGTTACAAAAAGAGAGAAACTACTGTATCATTATACATGGAGTGAATTAGAAATTAGATTAAAGGAAAAGTTCAGAAGTCAAAGCTGGAGAGAGGTTCAGAGTAACCCAAAATTGCCATGCAAGATTTTGGGGAAGGAGGTCAGCATCTTTCTGAAATATTACTGTGCGTGTGCTCTTTAACTAATACATTAGGTCTGTTAGACAAAATTAGACAAATAATTTTTAACACGGAAGGACTTTGAGGACAACTCTGACACCCAGAGGAAAGAAAAGGCTTTATTAAAATTAGAACCACTGCTAAAGTAGAAGTGCTGTTTTGTTAGTGAGAAATGTCAGTGAAATTTAAAATATTGTGTATTCAGAGAAGTGTAACTACAATAAATCCTCTTTGTGCAACGGATATTTCACAGTTGAAGGGTAGTGCTGTGCAGCACTCCATTGTTCTAGTACTTGAACTCTTTAGGGAACAATTCCCATAAGGGGGTGATGTGTGAAAAATGGATCTTTAATGAATTTTTTAAAATTGGTGGTGGCCAAGAAATGTATCATCTGTGTGATTCAGGTAGAGAAAAAGGAAAGTAAGGAATACTGTGAAATGGATGCATTGTTTGTACACACCTGAGAAGAGACTTGTATGTGGTATGCAGGCAGATATCAGCTTTAAATTATATTTAGTTAATTAACACCAGTGTTAACGTACAGATCTTTATCTGCAGAGGTGTATTCAGGCTTCAAATATTTTCCTGTCCATTTGCTTCAGTTCAGCAGTGTGAGAGCAAAGCCCAAGGCTTTGCATCCTTGTTTGTACCCTGGGTATATGATCATTGTTTCATACAGAAAACAGGCAGACCTGAGAAATAGTGACCTGACACATCCATTGCATGGSATGGAGACAGCCATCTGTCTCCAGATGATAATTTGATAATTTTGATAATTTGGTAATTTTGATCATTTGCTTCCAAGGACCTAATTTTTCTAAGATGGTGTTATTGTCTCTGTGTATATGTGCCTCTATGGCTATGGCTGCAAACAGTTTAATCTGAATAGTATTTATAGGTTTTATTGTTTCCTGTTCCCTCTGACTTTGTGGTGCACAAGTGGACCTAAATGTTTTAATAATGAATTATTGCTGGGTAATTAATCAGCTTCCCCTGCTTTAGACAGTTGCCTTCCAGAACTTACCATAATTCACTTCCATCAGCCAATACCTATAGACATTAATTCCCTCCTAATATTGTCAAGAAGATGTCAGGTAGTACTGAAAGGGTGTGATTGCATCTCTTGGATCTAAGGAAAATTTATTAGTTTTTTGTCCCTTTTCTCTTTCTACACATTTATCTTGCCAGTACCGTGAGCTGGACTGAGGACACATCATCAGGGTGCAATCAGGAGCAGGTCTGTCCAAGTGAATAGTAATTCAGATTTGCAATGGGAAATGAGTAAGTCCCCAGCAGGCAAGTCACAAAACCAGGTACTGACAGCTGGGGCAGTGGAAATTCTCCTTTCAGTGGCCTGATTTTAAACACGAAGATGAAAATATGCTTAGAAGGTGCAAATAATGTCTACTCTCATTTCAGTCAGTGAAATTTGCTCAGCTTCATCTTGGAGCGCTGGAGATATTTTTGTATTTCAAAGTGTATATGACTGTTTGCCCAGTATTTGGGAAGTTACTCAGATTTAATGTAAATGTTTCTATTCAGACCCGAAACACTTTGCTATCTGTTAATTTTATTAGTATATTGAAGTTCATTGACACTGGAAAAAGTGATCCTGTTTCTTCAATTAATAATACCACAGTAATTACTTTTTTATTGATCTTTATTTGGATGCATCCCTGTCCCTATGGAACAATGTGTTTGAAGATGAAGTGAGGTAGAGCACTTGAAGGAAAAGGCCTGGCTAAATATTCATTGAAATTAACAGGACTGTTCCCCTTGACTTCAAAGAAAAAAGTAGTCTAATTAAAGACAATTGAGGGAAAGAGATAAAAAATGAGAACCTTTGATTTGAACACACTTTGGAGCAGAGCATGGAGAGAGATGAGAATGAGCTCTGTGAGATGGGAGAGAGGGAATAACAATGTTGGGGCAGATAGATGGTGCTGCAGTATAGGCAGACCTGACAAGTGTAGGGGGATAAGGAAATACACTAGAAAGGACAATATTTGAACATTTTATCAAGTTTGACCTCCTGGTAGTTGAAACAAGTTTTCTGTCAAGSTCTTGTGGGAGCTGTTTCAAGGGAAGGGAGCACATCAGTCATGAGGAAAATGAGGTTCTCTGAGTAATTTGATTCGCCCCTTCACTATCATGCTTGGATTTGTATCTGGGGAGAATCACCATGGAAAATACTGTGGAGTGTGGCTGTTCTGAAGGAATAATGTCCAAGGCACCCAAAAAGCTGTGTTGGCTGATGTTGCCCGTCCTCCCTCATCCCAGTATTTTCAGTCAGTGTGCCAGAGCCTTTCTTGGCATGTGAGGCATTCTTTGAAGTGTTGAAATGGTTCCTTGGGACTCCCTGATTCTTGGCAAAAATGTAGGAGTCACTGTAAATTGCCACGATCCCCAAATCCTTGATATTCTCCAGGTCATCCTCATGCATCTTTTGAGGAGGAAGGACAAATCTCATTTCCTTCACTTTGAAAGGAGTGTGTGTTGTATATTCCCTTCAGGTGTTTGCCACCTTTACTGAGGGTGAACCTGTAGGATTTGTTGGTATAAGGTTTTGTTGCAAACTTATTCACAAGAAAAGTTGTGTGTACCTATTAGAGTTTCACATGAGTTAGAGATCTGGGAAAGGAGAAAGGTCAACAGAATTGTATAAGTTGAAAATAATTTTTGAGTGTAACAGACTGCCCTCTGCATACTACAGATAAAAATACTTGTAAGAACCTTTCACTTTTTCATTTATCATTATGTACTGCTTCAGTTTTCCATAAAACCCCACAGCATGTMTTTGAAGAGGAGCCTGCTTTTCTGAAAAACTAGGAATATTTATTTGAAARAAAAWWRKTTTTTTTKCYTTTTCATGGCATGTTCTTAGTTATCAGATYAACAACATTTTTGGAGGGGTATTCAAGCAAGTGTTATATGTACAATATACAAGTAAATGTACACTTATTTTTCGCAATCCTTTAARAACTAGAGACTAATCTTAAAGTAGGATCCCTTTCCTTCTGTGTGTATCACCATTATTTACTCCTCCAAACAAGCTGCAGCTGTCCCACATTACCCTGGGAGGGGCAGTTCTGGGCCCTGGTGCTCCCCCAGGAGTTTTTGGTGGCTGACTCTTGATTAAGTAATTTGGTAATTGYGCTGCTGCCTTTGGGATCCCCAAAAAGTCTGTCTCCCTCATACCTGGATGTTGCAAGATTATATTTCATTTCCATATGTTCCTCTTTTCTGTCCATGACTAGTCTTTATAAAGATAAAGAAAGGGTTTTAACACTTATTAGTTAAGTGGTGACTGTAGAGATAGATGTGACTATACAAAGTGTTTCTGTTAGATGCTTTGGAGACTTCTATTTTGCTTGTGTGATCTTTCCTATTTGAGGGAAACTTTCAAACTCCTGATGGGCCTTGAGTTCTTTTTATTTCTTGGCCAGACCATGCTTACCCCTTTCTACTCGTTCTCCCTCTAATTTTAGCCCCTAGAGGGCTAAACTGTATAGTTTTATTATATAARCTATAAATATTTAGGTTTAAAAATAACAAATATTGTATATTTGAATATAATTGTAGCCCCTACAGGGGCTAAAATTTGGCTAGTTAATGTTTGTCCTCAGGAAAACCTGGTGGTGAAGCAAACGAGGCACAGCTGTAACCAATTAAGGTGTTTGATTAGTGAGAGGAAACACCTGCAGTKGGGCCAAGTGCCTTCATACGAGCAGAAAGTTCCAGAAAGCTCCTTCATTTTGCTACCTTCACCCTTGGTGGTAGGAGAACCTGATGGAGTAATGCTACCTGAGCTTTCATGGGTGGTGGGTGAGTAAAATCTGGTTTAGCTTTTGTTGTTTTATGGAACAAAGTATTGTAGCTGATCTGTCGAACACAGTAAACTCGAAGGGCCTGGAAATGATTCTGTAGGAAGAAGTGGTTCATAAAACAGAGCAAAAAAAGTGTGAGCTGGCTACTGAAGATTGATGGCAGAGATTTTTTTGTCTTGRTTGTTGCAGTTGTGTTTCCATGTGTTAGATTTTAATGCTTTTCAGTTTGGATTGCTGTACAAGTGTGAAGTTTGTCTTGCCCTCTCTTTGTTGGGCAGCTTTATGGCCGTGATACTCAGTAAATGTTGAGCTCTTATATGCTGATTTATGCTGTTGGTTGGTGATTATTTATGGGGGTTTTTCCTGCTTGAGGTCTCAACCATGAGCAAACAAACATGTGCTAGACTTCTGCTTTCTGCATAAATATTCAAAGTGGTAGAAGGCCTTTGATATTGTCTGTATTTCTGATATAAGTGATGCAATTTAATTTGCTCTCTTAATGACTCYTTTTTTCTGTGGGCTGCTGTTGGGAAGGTGTTTGGCTGAGGAGTTCTGGATGTGTTTTGTGAGAGTRTGGGAAGTAAAACAGCAACTGGTGGAAAAAGCTACAGGACTCATTTTCACCTGTAATGACAGTTTCTGTTTATGATATGTTTGTGTTTATGCTGTGTTTATTCTGTTTGTTTTCTCACTTGAAATGATAGTTTTTGTTTACTTAAATGGGCTCACATGTCTGACCAAGGTTTTTTTCTTCTTAGGGTTCAGAGCTTTTTAGCTCACATAAAAAGTTTTCTTACTGTAAAATTTAAAAAGGACTCTCTTCTTGAAACCTAGTTGACATAAAACTAAACAGTCTCATCGGAAAAAGCCTCTTTTCAAATTAAAGTCTCCCTACACCTAGAAATACCACAAGTCCTCTGAACCCCATGTTGGTAGAGAGTTATTTAAGAAATGTGCTTAAATAAGTTAAAAATATTAAAAATATATTTGGTAGTTCATATTTAAAAAGAAGGTCTAAAATAGTAAAAAAAATCTTTAAAATATTAAATAATTGCTTAAAATAATGTAATATTTTTAATGARTTTTAAAAACTTTGCTTACAAACTCCTGTAAGAATTTGCTGATGTGCAAAATTTCCATACCACTTCTGAAAGCTGTCAGAGATAGGGGAGTTCTCTTGTGCCTTTTCCCCTTCCTCCTAAGGAGTTGACACATGGCTCTTAAATTGCTGTGAGTGTGGTAACTCCTCCCACCAGTGCTAAAGGATAGCAAAGGTGACTCAAAATGCAATGTTTAACTGTGGCCTGGTCTATGGGTGTGAATCCTTTCAGAAGGTGGGCTGTTTGGTAAAATAGAGAAAAGAAAACGTACTTTGCAACTGAATGCCTGTTAGCTGGATTTTAGTTTATCTGGCTAGCAGGAAAATGCCACTGTGTTAGTAGTAACTAATATAGTAGGGCTTACATGTAAAATAGGCAGAGGAGAATGCAAAACTGAAGTGAATAAGTTGCCTCTCCTGTTGCATTTTTTTGGGGGGATGGGTGTCTTGTTTCTTGAGGATTTTATTTTTAACAGTTTGACTTGGCTTGGTTGATATTCCTTTCAGAATCTAGATTTTCCATTTTGGCTCGTATTTCCTGTGTCGACTTTAATTATCAGAGTGTCAGAAAGTCCATATGCCTTCATAAAAGTAAAAAGTTTGCCAAGGTATTTTTTTAAGTGCCTGAGTCCAGAGAGGAGAAATAGAAGAAAACAAGTAAGTGCTGTTGCAGTTTGTCTACCTAAGAGCTCTTTTAATATATTTTTACTGCACTGATTGCTGAATTAAATCAGAGTCCAAATACATTGCAAACCTTCTCTCCGGTCTTAGGAAGCTTGGAGATGGCAAATTCGATATTACCTCATGTTGTTGGCATGGTCTCTTTCTGGGAAGGCCAAATGGCAAATCAAAATCCACTTTGTTTTTCCCGGAGAATCAGCACTTTATGGTATTGTGGAAAACCTCAAGTCATCATTTGAATGACTAGTGCCAACCTATTTCAGTTAATTTTTTCAGGAAATGAGYCCATAGCAACAAACTGTTTCAACTGATTTCTTATGCAAATTCTGCAAGGGATGTTCAGTTATGTTGGTTAGCTCAAACTGCTTAGAGTGCACACTGTCCCCTTTGCCATGACTGGGTTATTTCTTTGGGCCTGTGAGCTCACAAGGAAATGTCCTTCGGCTCTCACCCTGACCTGGATCAGCATGAAGCACATTATGGCATTGTTAAAATATATATTTTTTTATGTTCTTAGTGTATTTGTAGACCTGTACTGCTGCTGCATAAATTCGTTAGGAGCCTTTATGGAATGCCTAGCATGGTTGTGGAAAGTGAATTTTGCAGGTGTGGACTGGTAGAATTGCAGTTTTCCCTGCAATATGATTTAGTCTTGTTTGAGTCTTTCCCCACTACTCACCTGGCTGTAATATGTATAAATCCTAACTGAGTGTTTATTTACCCGTGGCAAGTCTGTTGTACATAAACTCAGGAAATTGTGCACCTCCTGGCTCTATTTACCTTGATCTTATTCCATAAAATATTCATGCTGATAAACTGTGCAGCTCAGAGGCACTGAAAGATGATCTGCAAAAAGAGGGAATTCTTGCTCTGAACTCTGTGGAGGCCCTCAGGAGTCMTTCTGATTCATGTCTGGGGATTTCACAAGGATTTGACATGCTTGATCTTTAGCTTGTAATTAATTGTCAGAGCTGCTATCAGCTTTAGAAAAGGCTTTCTACTAACTGGCCAAAAATAGCAGTGTTGGTCTTTGAAACTGTTGCCTTTTATGTGTGAAATCAATTGCACCAGGAGCATGTTCTTTTCACAAGTAACAAAAAAGATCCTGTTCTGTAATGTCATCCCATTTGTTAGAAAATGTTAGCACCTCTCATTTCACAAGGCTTTTTTTTGTGCATGGCAAGGATGCATTAAATTTAGTCAGGTGCAAGAGGAAATCTGCAACTGTATGCTCCTCATAAAGTTACTAGATACGTGATTTCTCTGTATTTTATCACTTATTTTTAATGCAATGTATTAAGCTGGTCAGATGAGGAAAGAGCTCTTTGGCTCTTGCAAGTCCTCTTGCCCCCTCATCTCTCCTGCTGTCAGTGTCTGCCTCATAGTTAATAATAATATTTTTTCCCATTTTCTTCTTCATTGCAATAAAAATTATAGATTCTATTAGGTGAGCCTTTCTTCCTGCAAGTAAACTGGTGTTTGGGGAAGAGAAAATGTATGGCAATGGTGGAAACDTAGCAGAGCTTCCTGCACCTGCTGCRCTGCTCTYCATCCCCTTTGTCCATGGGGAAGRAGGGATGGTRGTGGCAGTGTCTCCCTTTAGGATATCTVTGTGCTTTTGTTCATAGCCTGGCTCAGGGAGGGTTATCTGGTTATTCCACCCCAGGGGCAGCCTGGGGGGCTGCCAATTTTGTGCTTAGTCCAAGGGACTAAAACCAAAGGAATGTGTTCTGTCCCCTCATGTGATGGGCATGGGCAAGGAGTTGTCACAAAAATGGGATGTGGACCTTGCTAGGCCCAGCTCTTGTTTCAGTCCYGGCTCTCATACCCTGAATGTGAGAACTARATACMTRCTGGRTGTAGTGCATATCCTCAGAGGAGAGAAGGTAATTTGACAGCTYGCTTTAACCCTCTTCAATWATGTTGATGCTTCTGTCATCTGTTTGTTGAGAAAGTGGCTTCTCATATGAAAAACTGAGATTTTTTTTTTCTTAGTAACAAAAAGAGGACTTATTTTCCTGATTTGTATTTATTTTTTTCTGGCTTGGGTTAGAAGAGAGAAATGTTTGAATGTAGCATTAATGTATTTAATTTCTAAGCTTTACTCAGAAACTTTGAAAAAGTGAAAATGCATAAACATTATTGAAGGGAGAGTGTGTTATTGTTTGATGTATTAAACTGTTCTTTTCTTTCTGAGAATCTGTGTTTTCAGAGATACCAGGCAGTACTTTTTCCTTTAGCASTAACAAGTCCTGCTGCCTGTCTCAAGAGAAGGCAAGATAAGAACTGTTCAGATAAGATAGGTGACACTTCTGTCAGTTCTCAATAGCTGGTGAAACCAGATGAGGAGCTGCACAAAATTGAAAACTAACAAGCAATGTTGCTCTGTCCCTGTCCCCCAAGYCCAAAAAATCCTCTCAATGCCCTCAAGCTGCTGTCTTTGTGAAGGGAATCTTTTCCCTTGAGTGGAAGTTTAGAAAATGGTTTTTTTCGTACTGGTTATGTTAATTAAAGTGATCTTTGTTTCACAAGACAGGAATTTAGAGGGCTGTCCTGCTCTGCATAATTGCCTGTCACAACAAAGAGAATATATTAAGATGGAAAACTGAGATTGGTGTAAAATTGTGTCTTATCTGATCTGCAAGGTATATCAGCAGTGTGTTTCATAGAACTTGATTATATCTAAGATTTCAGGGGGCTCCTGGTGTCATGTGAGAATGCTGCTTTATGGAAACTGCTTGGTCTTTTTCTGTTTATATTGGTGAGCCAACACTGATAGTTCTTGTTGCTTCCAGTAGCAAACCAAGTGTGATATGTGGATGTAACAGCACTGCCTAAGCCTGTCTGGCAGCCTCATACAGACAGGGGCCTGCTTTTAATAGTGGTTGGTAAGATGGCAGCATTTGCTGCCAGTCTGTCAGGTATCCATGTGAGGTGGGTTGGTTTGAGCCCTGTGAACGAGCCCTGAGCTGGGATATCTTTGCTCATTTTACTGGTACCTTTTTCCAGAGGTCTTGAAKTAATATACTTCCTTGAATGATCCASGAATGTTTGTACACAAGTCCTGAAGRCAAGCTCCAAGYTGGTTGGAACTGGTATKCTATCTACCTTTGGAAAAAAAWGTAGTGGATTCCAGAATAAATTAAATTTCTCTAAGAAAGYRTAAGCAAGGAAATTGAGGGTTGAAAACACTGAGATTCAATTGTGATTGAGATTCTGTCGCAATTTGAGCAATTAGGAACACACTGGAATGTTCACATCTGAGTAGCATCTGACCCTGAAGTGCTTGGAACATGTCAGGTAACATGTGAAGGGAGACTTGGGTGGAATCCAAGTATGAGATGAGTTTGGGCAGTGACATTATTCTGAGGTGTTTTTAGATTCTCTTAGCCACCAGTAGTACCCTCGTACAGTTCCTGCAGGCAGTGGTCTTGTTTCAAATACATCAGAACTTCTTTTGCCCTCCTGCATATAGGGAAATGTGGCTTGAGGAGAAGTGTGTGTGGTTTGAAATATCATTCCTGTATTTATGGAAGTGTTATGCTGGGGAAGAGCCACCAAAAGAACTGTTAGATCAACACTGAAAATAAGCARTGAGAGGTGTGGATTTTTGGTGTAGCTACCTAAAAGTTGTCTCCTGTTGAGATRAAGAAATATTTGCAGATAATGTAGAAATGGAGATTATCTTGCTGCTGAACTGCTCAGTGCCTGCAACARCCTTCAGGGCACAGCGCTGACCCAGACTATCCATCCATCTTTGCAGCCTATGGTTGATCATCCAGGTTTCTTATTTCCAAATGAGTGGTGAAGGAAGTGTGCCTGAATTCCTTTAAATATTCCTGATGACCAGGAGTTAAACAGGAGACTGCACCACAAAACAGCTGCAAAAGGTCAATTGGATGATGATGGTGGATGGGTGTTGTGGATATGAAAAAATTGTGGAGTACTCTAAGTCACTGGCAAGAAAACCAGGTTTTGKGACATATGGACCCAAACTTAGCTTTTATTTCTAATCTTTAGCTTGGGCCAGCTGTTGTTTAACTGGAGGGTGTTTGGTGCAGCTTACAATGGAGCTTCTGCTAATGTACAGTGTGGGGAGATGGGCAAGGTGGAAGATGCTACAATAGTCAATGGCTTCTCTTGAGGTTTATATGATTTTCAATGCTTTTATTATTAGAAAGACATAATTCTATGAATTTTCTTATATTTAGACTAAAGGCAGGATAAATAGAGATAAATCTGCAAGCAATTCAAAGCAAGTTGCTGAGGAGCAGCATTGTTTTAAGGAGGTTCAGATGGGGCAGGAGTCATGATCCTGTTATGTTTTGGAAGAAGGGCAAAGATGACACTGATAACTGAGGGCAGGTCAGCTGTGTCATGTACTGTGAAGTGTAGAGAAAATAAAACTGAAATGGAGCAAGTAGTTTGCAATTTACAGTTCCATAAAATGACAGGAGCTGGCTGTAGGTCCGTCAGTCATGTGGGTGTCATGGTGTTAATGATTTTTCAATTGCACTGCTCTACAACTTSAGTCAATGAGACAAAAACTAAGCTGAATCAGGTAGTGAATGTCCCATAAAGGTGCTCTGTGCTTTACAAACAYGTGCTTTAGACASCAACTATAGAAAATTTTGAATCCATTTTTGCAGAGAAKCTACATGGCCCAAGCATTTCCTATCACTTTCTCAGAAATTATACAAAGATTATCTGCCTCTTTATTCTGCCCTTCCCTCCTCCTCATTTTTCTTTTTTCCAGGCTGCTTTTATGTGTACATGCCTAAATRTAAATTGTCATGTATGTATGTATTATACAAGTGATATGGATGAATTGGGTTCCTGACAGCAAAAGSAATTAGTGTGTATCTTGTTCAAAATTTGTGTGTAAATATACACAATTCCACAGCTTTATGTGCTGTCTATACTTGAAACAAAGAGCAAGTGAGTTGATGCAGGTGTSAATTACATATGAATATAGAAATGGACTTTAAAGAGTGTTTTATGCATTATATGCTTGAGAAGTCTCCTAAGCTGAGTGAAAATGTTACATTTTATTCCTTATTGAGTGTTTTAACTCATATTTTAACTGAGAATTGTATTTGGATGCCAGAAAAATTTAATAGCCATGAGAACACTATCAGCACTAAGGAAATATTCAAGTTGGAATAGCTCTATCAGTTGAAAGCATTACTGGAATAGTTTCAGAAATGAATAGTCAGAACAGATGATCTTTAATGCTTCAAATCCCATTTTGTTGCATGGTACCTCTTTGGATGGGAATGTTTTAAAATTGCTCTGAAGTACCCAAAAGTAACAAAACCTGTCCAAACAAGCAAACTCCATGTACTTAAAAAAAAAGCAAACTAAACCCKATAAATAGAAGTCTCCCATCAAAAGAGTGAAATTGTTAGGATGAAGAATTCCTCCATGTAGAATAGCATTTCCAGTAACAAGAACTAATTGCTTAGAGCACCAAACAAATAATTAGCTTGTAGATAGAATCTAGAAATGCAAATCTTTATGTGCTGTATCTTTGAAGCTGAGTGATATTTTCTTCTGATCATTAAAAGCATATACACAAGCTATTTATGCAGCTGGTACTAATGACTTAACCTAAACCTGTAGTCAGCCAGACTTTTCTTAGRCTGTGTATCTGGTTTAAGGATAAATGAGTACAGGYRGTTATAAAGTAGGGCTGAAGAAGCAGAGCATTAGGAAGTGTTCAGCTGCTCTTGATTGAGCCACAGTCAAGAACAAAAGACCCCTGACTAATAAGAGAMATATTGATTCATAATTTATAATCACTAAATTAATTCTAATTCTGACTGGTAGATAAACTGTGCTTMATTCTTTATGGTAACACAGAATTGGTTCTGTTGTCTGTGATTGGGTAGCCTAAAAATCCAGAAGCTTTGTRAAACTTTAGTTTTTTGTTTCTTGTGACCTCTGTAAACCTTGCATTTATGAGTCARTTTCTGTGAGAAGTCTTCTTAAATGAGTATAARTTTGTCCACACTATATAYCAATGATAATGTTAGATTTAAGAAATCCATACAAATTGTATTTGGCATGAGTTTAATATTTTAAATATGTGTAAAAATCCACAGCAAGTTTGTGTGRGRTTTCTCTTTAGGTGTGATAGCAAAGGATGCATTTATTCAGAGTGCATTTTACCTGGTGAATGAGGTTTCTGKTTTTGGTGATGGGCCTAGTGCTCAATGAA
>JACDOX010000021.1:10706-22708 GCA_014549065.1 Cardinalis cardinalis
CTGTCCTGGGAGCCAGTGCTCCAGGTGTGGCCTCCCCAGTGCTGAGCAGAGGGGCAGGGTCCCCTCCCTGGACCTGCTGGAAGAGTTTTGTCTCACACAGCCCAGGCCACCACTGTCCCTTTTGTCACAAGGGGACTTTGCTGGCTCAGGTTCAGGCTGCAGTCTGTCAGGACCCCCAGGTCTTTTCCTGCCAAGCTGCTTTTCCACCCAGCTGGGTGACCCCAGTCCAGGGGCAGGACTTTGCCCTTTTCCTTGAACATCACAAGGCCCCTGTTTGCCCCATTTCTCCAGCCCAATTCCTGTCCCCACACCCACCAGACACTCAGCCAAACCAGCCTTACATGGAATTATCTGAAGCACCCTGTTCTTCTTCATGTTGGCCGGCAAGTTGCCCGTTCTCATCTTGTCATTCTGGATTTTGATTGAAGTGAGCTTCTGCAGGGCAAGGAGCAAAGCAGAGGGGATTTTCAGTGCCATCAGGTGATCCCTGCACCATCCCAGCAGATCCACCAGGACAGGACAACAGCCACACTCACCTTGAACTCCTCCTCCAGCCCGTTGCTGCTGGTCCCTGGCACTTTGTTGTAGATCTTCTGGAGGTGGATCTCTAAGGAGGTCACCTCCAGCTCCGTGTCACCGTACAGATAGTGCTCCAGAAGTGCTTGGTATATGAACACATACTGCATCTGCAGGGTTGCAGGGAGAAGGAAGGAGTAAAAGCAAGTCTGAGTCTCTCAGATTGTCAATTGTTCTCCCTGCTCACAACTACACCTCCACCTCTAGCCACAAGTTACTTTGCTTTTTTTCCCCTGTCATGTTCCATGTCCAGTGAGGGCACGCCAGGTGAAAAGCCACCAACCCCTGCCCACCCTCTGAGACCCCAAAAAACTGAGTGGCAACCTTCCTGCCACCAAATGGGGACTGTTTCTTTATTTACCACACCAAGCAAAGCAGATGTGACACAAAATGTTCTCCAAGCCTGGAGAAAAGGAGGCTCAGGGGGGACCTTGTGGCTCCACAAGAYTCCCTGACAGGAGGGGGCAKCCAGGGGRAAACAAGGAATAGGGTGAGGGAATGGCCTCAAGCTGTGCCAGGGGAGGGTCAGGTGGGATATTGGATAAATTTCTTCATGGAAARGGTTGTCCAGCCCTGGCACAGCTGCCCAGGGCAGTGGTGGAGTCCCTGTTCCTTGAAGGATTTAAAAGCTGTGTGGGTGTGGCACTTGGGGACATGGTCAGTGGTGGCCTTSRCAGYGCTGCTGGCTTGGATGATCTTAAAGGACTTTTTCAATCCCAAAAAAACAGTGATCCTATGATGGTTAACACTCTGGGATCTACACCCTCCCAAAGGCAGGACAGGTCACTGAGGACAAGTCAGTGCTGGGCTTGGAGRCCACCTGGCTTTGAATTCCAACTTCTCCCTCTCTCCCATGGAAAGTCTGGCACCACCACTGTGAAAACCATGTGGATGTGGCACTTGGGGACATGGATCAGTGGTGGCCTTGGCAGTGCTGGGGAATAGCTGGACTCTTATCTTAAGGATCTTTCCCAACCTAAATGATTTAATGATTCTACAAAGGGGATTAAAAAGAGCAGGACTCCGTGAAGCAGCATCACTGCCCCAGATTGCAAGGCAAGATGTATTCTGTTACCATCTGTATGGCAGTTGTCTTTTGTCAAGTGGGCAGTTTGCCTTATCTCTCTCTTTGAGTGACCACAATCACTCCTCCCTYGGGAGGGGACATCTGCTGATAACAGCTACTGAATGTCACTGTGTGGCTGATAAGAACTRCAGCATCCCATTGGGAGRTGTGAGCCCAGAGGGAGGAGCCAAGCAYTGCTACYTGGATATAATCTGGAGATTATCCTGAGACACCAGCACAGCTTCTCCACTGGATTCCCCAGAGGAACAGCAGCTGCCTCTTCCACTGGATTCCCAGAGGAAGACTACACCCTTTTCTACAGGATCCCTGCTCCAACAGAATCACACCTGACACTCCAGCCACATTTCCAATTGGACTGCTACCAACACTCTGACCCACAGGGTGTCAGGTTGTGTTCTGACTCTGTCAGTGTTGTTTTAGTTCACTGCATTGTTTATTTACCCTTTTATTTTCTTCCCTATTAAAGAACTGTTATTTCCTGCTCCCATATTTTTCCCTGAGAGCCCCTTAATTTAAAATTATAGCAATTCAGAGGTGGTGGTGGGGTTTCACTTTCTCCATTCCAGGGGAGGCTCCTCCCTTCCTTAGCACACACCTGGTTTTTCAAAGCTTTTCAAACTGGGACAATCACCCGAAACGAGAGATGGCACAACCCTCACASAGGCTTTGAGTGGGTGAAGGCAATGGAGGGAATGCCAGCCCAGAGGGCAGGGCAGGAGCAGCAGCACACTCACATCTGTCTGCACCATCTGGCAGCGCTGGGCCCGGATGCGGCTGACGAAGCCGTAGACATCGACCTTCCTCTCCGTGTGCATCATGTCCAGCATGGCGTCGATGACGATGAACGTGCCCGTGCGTCCCACCCCGGCACTGCACGACAAGGATTGGGACACTGGCAAGGAATTGYTCCCWGGGAGGGTGGGGAGGCCTGGCACAGGGTGCCCAGAGCAGCTGTGGCTGCCCCTGGATCCCTGGCAGTGCCCAAGGCCAGGYTGGATGGGGCTCGGGGCAGCCTGGGATAGAGGAAGGTGTCCCTGCCATGGCAGGGGGAGRCACTGAATGGGATTTTTTTCCCAAACCATTCCATTATTCTGTGGTCTCAAGCCATGACTACTTTTCTTACTTTTACCCCAATTCCCTCTCTGGGCAGGGAAAGGTGGGATACTGGGAAGGAATTGTTCCTTGGGAGGATGAGGAGCCCTGGCACAGGGTGCCCAGAGCAGCTGTGGCTGCCCCTGGACCCCTGGCAGTGCCCAAGGCCAGGCTGGACAGGGCTTGGAGTAGCTTGGGATAGTGGGAGGTGTCCCTGCCCATGGCAGGGGGTGGCACTGGATTGCCTTCAATGAGACCAGCAGGCATGAAGGGAGGACAAAGCTCTTGGAATCAGCTGGGGAGTTAACAAGYCCCAAGTGGGAGACAGAGATAAGGGAAGGGGAGCACAGTGCACCCCACAGTGCACACTCCACCCTCTGCCATGGCCTGGTTTGGGGCAAAGGAAGAGGATGCTGAGCTCTCCAGGAAATGGAGCTGCTCAGCACTGGGACTCCCYTCCCTCTGAGGCAGRGCAGAAACCAGCASAGAGGGTCACACAGGGCTGGTTGCCCATCTGTGTCCTTTCTTCTTGCTTTCCAAGAATTAAAAAAAAATGAACTTAGGATGGTGCAAATGTGACCATCTCTGCTTTTAACCACGAGGATTCTCCTTATTGCAATGTGGAAGCCTCTGTGGCTCCCCCAGGGTTGCTGCTGTGCCTGAAACCACTCCAGGTGAGTCCATTGYTCCAGGCAACCTGTCAGCTCAGTACTGCCTTCTCCCAAAGAGGGATCTTATCTTCTCATGCCAAGGGAGATGCCACCAGTGCTCAGCTTAGCTCACTCAGCATCCAGCTAACCCAAATGACCCCTCCAGATGGGCTGTAACACCCTAAAATCACTGATTCCAAGAACTTCCTTCAATCCATGCATTTGTTTGCATGTCCCCATGAGGAACACCCCTGTTTAACATAGGAAATTTAAATAAAGATAATGAAAAAGTCYTGACTGAAAAAAAAAATCCTTTTAAATAGAAGATGCTTTCCAGGACTCACCTGCAGTGCACCACTATGGCTCCTGCATATTGGGGATTGCAGGTCTTCACCTTCTTCAGGAATTTCAGCATCCCAATGGGGGTGAAGGGCACCCCAAAGTCAGGCCAGCTGGTGAAGTGGAACTGGGTCACCAGGCGYTGAGGCTTCTTGTTTGTGACATCTCCCACCTGCAGGGCAAAGGAGGACTCAGGTTAAGGGGAAATACTCAGCTTCCCCTTCTTCCCCCAAAATGAAGAGAGACAGGGAGTTGCAGACCCGAGATGGAGCTTAAGCAGCAGCATCCACAGCTGAAAGGGCATGGACTCAGGCTCTGGGACAGATCAGTCTCCAAAAACATGACATTTTCACCACCCAGCACCACATCCCACATCTGAGGGGTGTGAGATGCCAGCCTGTGGATCCAGCCTGGCAGCAGCTGCCACATTTCAGCCCCAACAAGCTCAAACAGAAGCTGCTCCTCCATCCTTTCCCACTCCTCTGGCCAGATCATCCTCGGATTAAAGGCAGGGGAGGAAAACACACATGTCCAGGCCATTGGAATGAAGGATGAGGCTCAGGAGGATCATCCTCAAAGTCCAGACAGGTTTACAGGCACCAACTCTCCCCTTCCTGCCTCTGAGAGAGGCAGGAAAACAAACAGAGTGACTAAAACACCCAGAGTCTCCTTGGAGGACAAGGAAATGYGGTGACAGATGGGAAAGCAATCAAACCCAACACATACAGCGCTGGATTTTGTCTCAGCTGAGGGGATAAATCTGATTATTTTCAGGCATTAAGTGTCTGTGGGTGAAGCAGGAACAAACACTGCTAACAGCAAGTGCTGGAGTACTTCAGGATGGAATTTCAGCCCTGGCATCCCTCAGCTTCCCTGCTCTCAGCACAGCCATGTGGTACCACTGTGAACAGGCTCTTGGGACGAACACATTCCTAACAACTCTGGTTAAAAATGGGTGCTGGGGCTCATTTCATCCCAACTCTGCTCTCACAGAGCCTTGGAGGAGTTGAGCCAACACCTTTGGGATGCCCAGAGTGGAGAGGGGAGGGATGGGATGGGACAGGAAGGGATGGGGAGGAGACCCCTGGCACCTGCTGGATGCAGAACTTGCGCACGGTGTAATCCACCAGCACGGTCACGTCCTCCACGGACACTCGGATGTTCCCGTAGGTCCAGCAGCCCTGATCCGGCCAGTACTGAGCACATTTACACTGGGGGGAGAAAAAACAGGTGCAGGTGAGCTCTGGACACCCTCACAAGGCTGGGAATGGCTCCAGGACATGCCCATAGGGTCAAATCCCAGCCTGTGAAAGCTTCTGGCACCGACCTCTTTCCTCTCCTTCAGGTTGGTCACCATGACAATTGTCGCTGTGTTTTGCTCCCAAATCATCCTCCAAAAATCGTTCACTGTTTCTTCCTTTGGTCCTGAGGGGAAGGTAAAACAAAAAAGTCCTCTTTGGGATCAACCCCTCACAATTTGGGGCCAAAGCCCAGCGTGTGATGTCACATGTCAGGGATGATCCAACACAATTTTTGTCAATAGGTCACAGGAGGTGCTGTGGTGTCTGGGCATGCCTGATGCAAGGAATAATCCTATCACACAATACCTGGAATGTTTGGATTTGTTTTACGGTCAGGAATTCCATATTTAGCTCAAGAARGGGAAATCAGACAAACAGAGCATGGACTTGCCCAAGGTCACCCAGGGGAATTGTGGCTGTCCCAGAGTCTGCACAAGTCCTGCCCTGGGATTTTGGGTTTTAGCCATGGGATCCCATTTCAGTGTGGCACAGGAATAGTTCCCTGCTGCCTGCCAGACACGAAGCTAACTCAGTCTACACAGCCTTGCCAAGCCTGAGGCTCAGGGTGAGCCAAGAGAACAGCAGAGCCAAAGCTTAACCTGAGCCTGGAAGTGCTGAGGGACCTGATCCAGCCTCCTTCTCCAGCCAGAGCCAGGGAAACTGGCCAGGAATGCCCTGACCCACTGGCAAGTCCAGAGAGGAAACACAAAACACTCCCATGGGCAGGTAACATCCTGTTGCTGACAYGATCCCCATGCTCTGAGTGGGAATTTTGGTTTTAGGGATGTGTCTGGACTTCTGAAGATCATAAGGATGTTTCTCTCTATCCCATCCCTGAGAGTGTTTAAGGGAGCTTGGAGCAACCTGGGATAGTGGGAGGTGTCCCTGTGCATGGCAGTGGGGTGGAATGAGATGAGCTTTGAGGTCCTTTCCAGCCCAAACCATTCCATGATTCTGTGATTTGGGAGATTTAATTAAGCAGCTCCCTGGCAGAATTTCCAGAGATCACAACACCCTCCAGCAATGGGACTGCACAGGAAGGACTTCTCTCTGTCCACCAAGACATCCAGCACTGCTCTTTGACTGGGAAAATCATTTTGGGAGCAATCTGTGGAGCAGCCAGGCCTCCTTTTGACCAGGGGAGCTCTGCAAGATGCTGTGCTGTGGGTAGAGGGGCACAGCTCCACTGAGCAGAGGGACCCAGCCCAGCTGCCCACAACAGAGCCATGGGAATAGTCAAGAATTTACCTTGTGCAGCAATGAACTTATTTTTCTCTTGGTACCCCTGCAAGAGAAGAAGAAGGAAGAGAAATTAGTATTTCTCTAACACAAGAGTCATTAAATGCATCTACAGGAACAAACAGAGCTGGCATTTGCTCTCCTGCTCATTCTCCCTTGTGCAGAGAAGGGGCTGCAGCCTCTGAGGGGAGAATCTGCTCCAAAGATGGGCTGAAATCATTGAAAATCCTTGTGCAAAGGGCTGTTTTCCCACAGGAACTTTCCCTATGCTCACATAATGCAGGAATGACCCCACTTGTTGGCACGAGGCACCAATGAAGGGAGTGACAGCCTGACAGCCCTTCCACTGCAGTCAGACCCTGCATCCAGAGCATCACGAGAAAATCAGCACTGATCCTTGGAAAAGAGGGGCTGTAGAACTCATAGGGACTGGTTCTGTGTGTTTTATTTACAGGGGAGGGAAGGAGAAAAGCTCTTTTGAGTCTTGCTTTGCTTCATGTGCCTGCATCCCTCACATGACCCTTCCAGCTGGTTGGAGCCACATGGTGACAACCACAAAGGACCCATCTCCTCCCAGGGGCAGAGCAGGGCCATGCTGCTTCCATTTTAGCTGGATTCCTTGATTTCTTCTCCATCCCCTTCCCACATCCAGCCCTGCAAGCTGGGAAGCACTGATGATCAACTGGCCACACCCTTCAAGGATGTCAAACCCAGGGGATGTGGCACTTGGGGACAYGGYTCAGYRGTGGCCTGGCASTGCTGGGGGAATGCTTGGACTTGTGGCTCTTAAAGGGCTTTTGCAACCYCAAAGATTCTATGATTTTTCAGCTGTTTGTTGATCAGAAATGCCCAGCTCCAGCAGGAGTGGTTCCCCAGCCCTCTCCAAAGCCTGCTTGGCTTTGCTCCTGGCAGGGATTTCCCCTTCACATCCCAAAACTCACATTGATGAAGGAGGCGTTGATGTAGTCGGAGTCAGGGACCCCTTCCACAGGAGTCAGGTGAACCCTGGAATGATCATCTGGAGGGAAATGAAAATTCTGCATTAAAGACAACYCCCTCCACTCTGCTGCTACCTGGTCTAGTGAGAATCCAGGTGTTGGAGTAGAGCCCACGCCCCTGGCTCTGCTGCAAAAACACCTTTATGCCCCCAAATTCCTCTTGCTCAAACCCAGAGAGCTCCTAGATCTTKCCCAAGGTGGTTTTCCTTCTACAGAGTGCATGTTTGAGGGCACCCCAAGCCAGCCCACTGCCCAGTGCCACCAGGCAAGAGTTGTCCCTTCTGGCATTTCCCATTCCYTTCACTCTCCACAGCCTCCTGGCTCCATGGAGCTTCTCCTCACWGGCATCCAAAGCTAAAGCAGACTCAGCCACCCACCTGGGAGGTGAAATGCCCTCATCTGTGCCCTTGCCCATCCCAAAACCAGGAATGGAGAGCCCTGGCAGGAACCCTGAGTGTTTCCCCCCCCCCATCCAAGCAGCTCTGACACGTACAGGGCAAAATGTTCACATATCTGTTCTTCTCCTTGTTCTCCTCCTTGGAAGCAGCTTCACACGTGGCCTGTATGGGACACGCTGGGAGAGCCTGAAATGGCAGAAAACAAAGGRTTTTCCATGAGGTTTTCATGGCACAGCAGGAACAATGTGCTGGCAAATGCCACATCTGAGCATCCTGCCCCGCTGGACGAGTCCCCACCACCCACACCCCTCACCTCCACCCCAGCAGCAACTCTCCAAGTGACCATTTAAATAGCTGGGCTGGACCAGAGAGAGCCAATCCCTCTGGAAAGAGATCTGCAATCTCCTGATCCATGGACACGAGGTGGCAGCAAAGCCTCCAGCTCTGAACCCACCCGGCAGCACCAASGAGCTCATTCCTGATTCCTGTCCGAGRAGGCTCCTGTGAGATTCCCTCATTRACAGTGCTGCTAATTGTGACCTGATTAAGCCCCCGCGGCCCCAGCTCACCCAGTGATGGCAGGAGCAGCCCCAGGGAGCCTTTGGTGGGGGGTGACACTGTCCCTGGGTTTCCCAGTTGAGCACAGGAGGTGCTTCCCCAGCACTGTTATTCCACATCCTCTCTGAACAGCAAAGAATGTTCTGGAGGTATCCACCATCCCTTCCTCCAGCTGACAGGATGGCAGGAAGTGTCCAGGGCAATCAGGTATTTATAACCCTAAAAATCCCCCTCCCTGGGCATTCATTGCACCTATTTGGTTTCATCACAGCACAGCCAGGAGAGGGATCAAATTTTGTAGCAGCTGGACAAAGTGCAGTGGCTTTTTTTTATCTTCTCCTTGTTCTCATGGTGCCATATCATGGTTTGGACCTGGGCTGGGAGCACAGGTCTGATGAGGAGCAGCTGAGGGGGATGGAAAGGGGCTCAGCCTGGAGCAAAGGAGGCTCAGGGGGAACCCTGTGGCTCTGCACAGCTCCTGACAGGAGGGGACAGCCGGGGGGGTCGGGCTCTGCTCCAGGGAACAGGGACAGGAGCAGAGGAAACAATCTTAAGTTGTGCCAGGGGAGGCTTAGATTGGATATTTAGGAAAATATTTTCACAGAAAGAGTTGTCAAGCCCTGGCACAAGCTGCCCAGGGCAGTAGTAGAGTCACCATCCTTGAAAGTGTTAAAAAAAAAATAAAGCGTAGATGTGGCACTTGGGGACGTGACTTAATGATGGTCTTGGCAGTGCTGGGTTAATGGTTGGACTCCATAATCTTAGAGGGCTTTTCCAACCTTAATGAACCTATTCTGTTCTATTCTATTCTAATTCTATTCTATTCCATTCCATTCCATTATTTTTTTATTGACAAGGCAAAACACATCCATTGTCACAAGCTGCAAAGTCCAGCAATGTCAAGAAGAGGTTGTAGCCACCCCTGAAGAAATGCTCTGGGCTTGTGGGACAAGCACAATGCCTGAACTCCTCACAGCTGAAGGCCAGCCTTTGTCCCACACACTGTCACCATTGTGTTTCAGGGTTAACAGCTCACTGAAATAAGAGGGCTCATTCCTGCTTCTCTGTCAAAGCTTTKTTTTGGTTGGTTGTGGATTTAAGGCCATGAGGACTGGGAGGTGGSGGGCAGAGCTTGGAAGGCAACCAGTGAGCAGGGGAGCTCTGGAAGACCCCAAGACATCCAGGGTAWTTCCTGAACCCAGGAAATGTAACTCTGAAGAGCTGTTTGCTAGAAACCCTCTGCTTTCTGCAGTGAGCATGAGGGTGAACAGTTTGTCACAGATTTAAGGACAGAATCAGCCCTGCCACCACTCAGCCTTTAAGAAACCCCCTGTCCCAGATTGCAAGGCAGTGTGTGTATTCTATTTGCCATTTGTCAGAGGTGGGACAGTTAATTCCTGCTCATTGGGCAGTTTTCTTTATCTCTTCCACAACCCATCCTCCCTCCAGGAGATCTCTCTGCTGTTCATGGGCCATTAATTATTAATTATCTTCTGTTCATGGCCAGTGAGTGTCCCTGCATGGCTGATCAAATTCCATCATCCCATGGGGAGATGCTCYGCCCAGGGGAGGAGCCAAGCATTCCTACCTGGATACAATCTGAGGTTTGGGACAGCACAGCAGCCTTTGCCCCCTGCATTGCCAGAGGAGCAGCTTTCTGCTGCCCTGCATTGGCAGAGGGAGCCCAGGCCCATCTCCAGCAGCCCTGGAGCTGCAGAGGAAAACTCCCCCCTTGTGCAGGATCCCTGCTGCAGCAGAGCCACAGCTGGCACTGCAGGAGGGCTGAGCCCCCATGGGATGGGGCTGGGACACCACCCTGACACACAGGGGGCAGGGCATGGTCTGACTCTGGCAGTGCTGTTTTGTTTTACTGCATTGTTTATTTTATTTTTATTTTCTTCCCTAGTAAAGAACTGTTATTCCTGCTCTCTTTGCCTGAGAGCCCCTTATTTTCAAAATTATAACAGTTCAGAGGGAGGGGGTTTACTTTTCCTATTTCAACGGGGGCTCCTGCCTTCCTTAGCACACACCTGGCTTTCCAAACCAAGACAGAGTCCCAGAGCAGTTTGGGCTGGAAGAGACCCCAAAGATCACCTCATTCCACCCTCCTCCATGAGCAGGGACACTGCAGGGAGGTTTTTCCCAGGCTGGAGCCTGGAGAGGAGCAGCAGGGCAGCCCAAGCACCTCCACAGTATAGCAGAGCTCAGYGAAGGCAGCCAGAACAACATGTGCTGAGCCTGTCTCACCCAGACCTGCTCCAGGACAGACACCCTGAGCCTGCCCTCTGCGCTTCCTGCTGCCATATCTTTGCCTGAGAGTGTAGAAAAGATACTTTGTGCTGTTCTTGTGAGCCAGTGAAGGCTTCCTAAAGATAAGGAAAGCCCCATATCTCTCTCGAGGAAGACACCAAGGCTATCCCCATGACAATGTGATGGAAGAGAGAAAGTTAGAAGACACGGACTTTAGCGGGCTCACAGAATGACGTGGCTCCTTGTTCACCTATTGAGAACTTAGTTCCGTCTTATGACCAATGGGTAGTGAATGTGTCTGTTAAATAAATGTAAACATCTTGAAAAAACTATAAAGGCAACATGTTGTTACAATAAATCTCTCTTAGGCACCCTGATGGAGTCTTGGTGCTTTGCGCTGTGGCGCAGCGACATCAGAGCCCCTTAATTTCAAAATCACAACAATTCAGAGGGTTTATATTTCCCATTTCAGGGTGGGTTTCCTGCCTTCCTTAGCACACACCTGGCTTTCCAAACCAAGAAGCAGACCCTAAAGCCAACCCWGAGGGCAGCAGCAGAGGCACTCACGTTGAACTCCTCCCTGAAGAGCTTGTTGTCATCRGCCATGCGGCGATTGATCTCCTCCTCCAGCTTGTCCACGGGCAGCGGGGGGTACTTGCGGTTGGTGCTGGGCGAGCGGGCCAGCAGGGGCATGCTCTGGGGCTCTGCAAGGACACCCAGGTGTTACACATGGGTAATGGATCGACAGTAACATTATAGCAACCGTTATGGATGGATAGTAACATTATAGTAACTACAATGGATGGACAGTAACATTATAGTAACTATAATGCATGCATAGTAACATTATGGTAACTATCATGGATGGATAGCAACACCGCAGTAATTACAATGCATGGATAGTAACATTATAGTAACCATAATGGATGGACAGTAACATTATAGTAACCATAATGGATGGATAGTAACATTATAGTAACCATAATGGATGGACAGCAACATTATAGTAACCATAATGGATGGATAGTAACATTATAGTAACTATAACGGATAGTAACATTATAGTAACTATCATGGATGGATAGTAGTGTTATAGTTACTATAATGGATGGATAATGCTATAGTAACAAGATGACCCCCGTGGCAGGGAGAAATGATGAGGAGGATTCTATCTTATCAGAAGGCTAATTAATTACTTTATTATGTTGTATTATTCTATATTATATTACATGATATCTAAACTGAATCTGCCAAGCACTCCACTGCACAGAATCTCRTGACTGTCAGCCCACAGTCCCAACACACACCTGGATTCCATTGGTCAGTGAATCAAAACACTCACACCAGAATCCACTATCAATCCCTTTCAGGTGAACAGTCTTCCACCATGCATTCCACTTGTGAACAACACAGGAGCAGTAAATGAGATAAGAATTGTTTTTTCTTTCTCTGAGGTTCAGAGAATATGAAAACCCAAAAATATGCTTGGGAAGAATTGTGCCTTGCTTTTCTCT
>JACDOX010000021.1:22883-48342 GCA_014549065.1 Cardinalis cardinalis
ACAAGAAAGCAGTTTGCACTGATAAATGGCACAGAAGAGCTGCCTGACAGACTTTGGGAGGGGCCAGGGCTGGCTGCTGCAGCCCCCAGGGGTATAAARGACTGAGCAYCCAGCTTGAAGATGAACCAGCCATGTGRTACCCACRAGGGCACTTSCCAGTGCTGCGAATTTTCCCTTATGTAGTCCTTTGTTGTATTTTTGTCAAGGTTTAACAAACCTTTTTAAATTTTCAAAGTGAGCAGTTGTTTCTCACACAGGGGCCACCAGCTGTCCCCCACAGCCACCAGCTGTGCCCTGTGGCCAGCACTGCCCAGCAGAGCACAGGGACTCTGTGTGTGCCACTTTCAGGGCTGTCCTCGTGTCTGCACAGAATGGTTTGGCTTGGAGGGGGTGTTAAAGAGCATCTTGGTCCAAATGGCTTCCACCAGACCAGGCTGCTCTGAGCACAGTGACACCTGGCTGGTGGCAGCACTGGGGTAGCAGCAGGGCCAGGGCAGTGCCTGTCCCCTGTGCTGGCACTGCTGGGACACCTCCTGTGCTGGGGGCACTGCTGGGCTTCTCACAAAAAGATCTTGGGCAGCTGGAGGGTGTCCAGAGAAGGGAATGGAGCTGGGGAAGGGTCTGAAGCCCCAGGAGCAGCTGAGGGAGCCGGGAAGGGGCTCAGCCTGGAGCAAAGGAGGCTCAGGGGGGACCTTGTGGCTCTGCACAGCTCCTGACAGGAGGGGACAGCTGGGGGGGTCGGGCTCTGCTCCAGGGAACAGGGACAGGAGGAGAGAGAACGGCCTCAGGCTGGGCCAGGGGAGGGGCAGGTGGGATATTGGATAAATTTCTTCATGGAATGGGTGTCCAGCCCAGGGCAGTGGTGGAGTCCCCATCCCTTGAAGGATTTAAAAGCCATGTGGATGTGGCACTTGGGGACATGGTCAGTGGTGGCCCTGGCAGTGCTGCTGGCTTGGATGATCTTAAAGGACTTTTCCAATCCCAAAAAACCAGTGATCCTATGATGGTTAACACTCTGGGATCTACATTGTCCCAGAGGCAGGACAGGGCACTGAGGACAAGTGCTTGGGGACCACCTGGCTTTGAATTCCAACTTCTCCCTCTCTCCCATGGAAAGTCTGGCACCACCACTGTGAAACAATTCCCAGGAGGACACAGCAAAGGCAGCTGCTGCTTGTGCAGCYCAGCAGAGCCCAGAAAGGCCATGTGAGGGTTACAGCAACACAGCTGAGCGTTTATGAAGTTCACACCTCCGTTTACAGTGAGGTAAGATGGCAGGGAAGGTCTTAGCAGCCAACATAAAATAAAAAAGGTGCTGAATTCCAGTTAATGCTTCTCAGAAGGTGTTTGGTTTATGTGGAAGGAGGGCTGAGAAAGCATCTGAACTGAATTTAGGAGGTATCCTCAGATCTTAATCAGTGCCTACACATGGATGGAGATGCCCATCTTCAGACCCTCAGTGTCAGCTCTGGCTCACAGCTCAGGGGCAGAAGAATTTCGACATTACACAAGGCTTTAAAATGCATCTGTGCATGTTTAGGAGGTACAAAATGTTTTTATAATGAAAATAAAAATTTCCTTTTTTTCCTGGAAATGTTAGTTTGGTGTCCACAGTTAGTGTGAAGATCTGAGTTTTAATCAGAGACCATCCTAATCTGAGGGAGCAGAAAAATGTTTAATTACTCCCCAAAGATGTGAGTTTTTTGCAAAAATTGTTCTCATTTGAGTCAAAGAAACACTGTGAAAACTCAAGAGGAATGTGAGTAGTGATTTTGGAAGTGATCACCCATTTTAATATCAACCACTTGAGGGCAAACATTGAATCAGTGGAACGAAAGCTGGGAAATAAACCATTCTATGAAAGTCTTGCCAAAATCGTGGAAAACACGGAACAAAGAAGGYCAGGAAACAACAACAACAACAAAATAGGAATGAAAAAATATTTGCCTAGAAAAATAAGAGGTGGGGGAGAGCCTGTGTGGCACCAGGGGGACTCACCTGTGTCGTCTGTCCGGCCGTTGGACAGACGGAAGGAGTTGGAGTGGCTCCCTGCCTGCTTGTATTTCTTGAACCTGCCAAGGAGAATTGGGGTGGAAAAGTCAGTAAATATCCACCAGGAAGCCCAGGTCCCCTCCCAGATGAGACCTGAGTAAAAATGAATATTGACAAAAGGAGTAGGACACTAAAARGTAGCAAAATTTTGAAATTCTCAAAAAAGGATRTTATTGGTTCAGATTTTACCTATTTTCTACTTTGATCTAACAGCAGAAAAAATAAAAGGAGCAGAAAAAATTTTTGTAGCAATATCTCACTTCTTCCTTATGATGGAAGAAAACTCTTTATATATAGTTTGTTCAAAGGATATATGCAGAACAGATTTAATCCAGCTGCCTATTACTGTGTGAAAAAGAACAGCAAATGATGAGGAGGCCACACAGGAATAAAGGATGACTTAGATAACAGCACACTGACTCAACTTACTACAGGTGAGAACTTATGAACATAATCACAACCATCCAGAAGCACCCAAAGAGCTTTCCCTTTTTTTGCTACACTTTCTCAAGGCTCCATGGATGAGCTGGTGGGCCCAGGAGGCTGCAGGAGCTCTGAAATCCTGCCTGTGAGCAGAATTTTCAYTGAGCACATCTGGAACAGCTGCAGGAGCCCAGAGAGAGCTGGAAACCAGGAGAAGCTTTGGGGGTGCTCTTTGCAGAGGACACCCCAAGGAGTCCCAGCTCCCTGGGCTGACCCAGCAGAGCACAAAAAGCCCAGCTTGATCTGTCCTGCAGCAAATCCCTGCTCCATGTGCTGTTAACTTGGAGCAGCTGCTCATGCTCCCTTTGCCTGAAATTTGGAGTTTTGCTGAATCATTGGGCAGTGAACACAAACCCTTTCTTTCAGGGCTGGAAGCCAGGTGGGAAGGACTCAAACTCTGCTGCTGCTGAACTCCTGAGGCAAAACTCTCCTCAGACTCACTGCTGTGAGGACAGGCCTGGAGCCAGGAGACACAGGGGAGTTTTCCACTGCTAAGGAAATTGTTTTTTTCTTTTTTTTTTAAGACTTACTTAATCACCAAACTGGTGAGTAAATTAAAATGTTTACTGCAGGTGAATAAAAACCTTCTTAGTTATGCTTTCAGGAGCTGGAAATGCTTCATTTTGAGCAGAGCAGATGCTTGGATTCTAAAAAATGGACCTAAGAAGGTTTTATTGTGCTGTAATTTCAATTACAGCATCCCCTAACACTCCTCCCAAGCTCCTGCCACTCATAGTGAAAGTGCACAGGGACCATGTGAGGTTTAGTACCCAAAACAGAGTTTGGATATTGGATCCTGCTTGCTATCAAGATGGGAATCAAGGAATAACACACTGAAACACATTTGTGTTCAGCCTCCCTGGATTACTCAATCCATCATTTGCAGCCTCACAAGGAAACCTCACCTGCTTTTCCCCACACTGCCAGGGCTTCAGCTCAATCCACCCTGCTAAAAGTGACATTTTGAAAGGCAGAACAGGAATTCCCCACAGGAGGAGCAGCTTTGCAGAGAAAGGAATGAGCATCATTCACCAGAGAAGCCCAAACATCATTTTCAGTCATTGTCCTTACAGGTTTCTTTTCAAAGCACCAGCTGTGTCAGCCTTTAGCTTGGGAGACAGCACAAAAGGCTCATTCCTGTTCATTCAGGAATTGTTTCTGTCAAACAAGGCAATCCAGCACTAAAGCAGCTCTTACCTCAACATGTACAGAACAATAATAATAAATACTATGACTAGGAGGGAGGACAGGGCCACCATCACAGCTATAATGGGAGTCTCATCTGCAAGAGGAAGAGAATGGTGTGGTTATGGACATTGGAAAACATCCAGAGCCATCATTTAACAATTTCTGCTTCAACAACAATTCTGATGATGATATTAGTAATAAAAACATAATAAATAATAAATAGTATGAAGTGATGTTGCAGTTTTCCAGCCTGAGAGTGAAAACAGAAATGGATGAGTGAGCAGCATGTGCCTCAGACACTCCCAGGTCAGATTAAAACCTGAAACCACCACTCAGAGCACCTCAATCTTCTCCAAGACTTGGTCACTGTGAAATTGTGACCTTGAAGATGAAAAGAGTGATGGAGAAAGCTGAGACTGGGCTATTTTGAGGTTCTTTCTGCACAACTGAATGTGCATGTGGTGACCCAGCAGCCACCAGCAGAAATTTCCTCTGTCAGCTGGAAATCTACAAAAAAGAAAATCTACAAAACTTTCTGCCTGAGACTTAAGGGTCCAAAGAAGTTCCTAACAGGCCCATGAGTTTGGTGTAAGGAATGTTTGGTATATGGTAAGGAACTTTATATTAAATGGGAGGAAACTGTGACCTCTCTAAGATCCCACAGACACATCGGGAACACCACCACAATTTTGCTTCCACTTCTTGTCAAATGGGACAAGAGGAAAAAGCTTCCAGCTGCCCCTGGGATCTGAACAGCTCCAAGGGTGAGATTTGGTGTGGACCAGGGTGTCCAGAGAAGCTGTGGCTGCCCCTGGATCCCTGGGARTGCCCAAGGCCAGGCTGGATGGGGCTTGGAGCAGCCTGSGATAGTGGAATGAGTCTGGGGTGGAACTGGATGAGCTTTAAGCTCCTTTCCAACTCAACCATTCCACAAYTCTGTAATTATAGAATAATTTGGGCTGGAAGTGACCTCCAAAAACCATCTAGTTCAACCCCCTACTCTTTCCTCCTGGAAATACAGAGTTCAGAGAGCARGAGAGGTCAGACACCAGCAGGCACCCAAGTGTGACCCAATGTGGCTCCCTTGCAGAAGCTCCTCAAGGGCAGGTACCTCACAATTCCCTTGCAAAACCACTTAAATTACTCTGAAACACTCCCATCCTGCATGACCCACAACAGATTTTATTTTTCCTTCAAATAAGCCATTTCCATCTCGTGCTGGAGGTCAGTGAATCAGTGGTTGGTGCTGGCAAATCACCCAGATGGGTTGGAAGCCAAGCAGCTCCAGCCAAGGAGGAGAAGTGCCCTGAAGGGCATTTTTTCAGACAAATGTGGATGCCAGCCATGCCAGCTGGGGATATTTCCATTTTCCATCAGCTCTCTCCATCTGAGGGGGCCACCACACTGTGTCTACACAGCCCCAAGAGGCTGCAGGGCAGGACCCTTCCCCACCTTCTGTGCATCCATTTCCCTGCAGATCCCTGCTCCATGTGGCTCAGCAATTTCAGCCAGCAGATTTCCTTAGCTGAGGTTTATTTTGTCCATTTTCCTATTTTTTTCCCCTGGGGGTTTATTTTGTTCATCTCTGAGCTTCCCAAGGGCACTCTGGTTGTATTTCTGTGTTTGTCCCTCTGTGCTGTGAGGTCTGGGAATGTTATTTCTATTAAAACATGATTTTTGTGCCATGATTTCAAGGTAATAACCCAGTGTGGCAAATAAAAAAAATTAAATTATCCTGGTTTTGCATCTTTTTGTCCCTCTCATCTACAGCCCTAATGTGGCAGCACCTCCCACAGCCCAAAAGGAATTTACTGGGAATTCTGCCTCTTCCACAGCCCAAAAGGAATTTATTGGGAATTCTGCCTCTCCCACAGCCCAAAAGGAATTTATTGGGAATTCTGCCTCTCCCACAGCCCAAAAGGAATTTACTGGGAATTCTGCCTCTCCCACAGCCCAAAAGGAATTTACTGGGAATTCTGCCTCTCTCACAACCCCAAAGGAATTTATTGAGAATTCTGCCTCCTGCACACCTCAGAAGGTGATGAGCCTTGGCATTCCCCATCCCAAAAACAAGAACAGGTTGGTCTTGGCCCAATCACAGCCAGCCCTGGTCTCTCACTGTGATTTCTGAGCACAGCCACCCCCTCCATCCTGTCTGCAGGAGAGCAAGAAGAGCTGCCATGCCAAAACCTGTGGTGTTAAGTCACCATTGGACCATTTTTTCCTGCCTTGGCTGGAGTTAAGCTCAGCCTAAGCAGTGCTGAGCTGGGCTGGAGCTGCAGGATGCAGATTTGAGGGCAGGGGTGGCTCTGGCAGCAGGGTGCAGAGAGTTTGGAGGTTTTGGGGGGTTTTTTTTGCAGCTGTTCTTTGCACACATCTGGTGGGATGAGGAATTGGAGCTTTCCCACCCAGCCCAGGCAGGAAACGAGCTGGAGGGYCCCCAGCTGCTCCCTGCCAGCCCTGCTGAGCTGTGCCAACCCCCCCAGAGCTCCTGTGCTGCTCCAGCCCCAGCCTGGRGGCTTCATGCTGGCAACCCACCTGGAAAAGGGACAAGGACTCAACCTCCTGCTCCCCCAGCACTGCAGCACCCACCGCAGTCCTGAGCTTGGAAGGCAGCAGGAGGCYTCAATCTTCTCCTGGCCCCTCTGAGGAGGCACCAACCCCCCCTCTGGGGCTTGGGAGCGTGTCCCAGCTGCAGGCAGAGCTGCTTTATGGGCTGTCACCCAGATCTGGGTGCAGCCATGGCAGAGGGATGGGGTGAGCAGCCCATCCCTGCTCACAGCTGGCAACGTCTGCCCACAAAACCAGCCACAGAATGGTGTGGGGTGGAAGGGACCTTGGAGATCATCCCACTCCACTCCACCTGCCACCATCCCAGGTTGCTCCAAGCCCCATCCAAGCTGGTTTTGGGCACTTGCAGGGATGGAGCTGCCACAAATCTCCGGGCATSCCATGACAGGGCCTCACCATCCACACAGTCAAGATTTTATTCCCAATATCTAATCTAAACCTACTCCCAGTTTGAARCCATTTCCCCTTGTCCCATATGCTCTTGTTAAAAATCCCTTACTTAATCTGATTTCCTCACTATATTTAKAATAATATTAGCAATATTAATACAAATCTTGTTAGGAAGTCAGATGTATTCCCATTTTTTTTCGTTGCCCTCAGGAGCAGGGATGAACAATGGCAGAGAGAGCACAAAATCAGGCCTAAGCCAGGCCAGATCTGAGGGAATTACACTGAGCATTTCTGCAGAGGCTTAGCCACAATTTCAAATGAGTTCCCTTGGACCTGCATCCTTTTTATTCCCTCTGCTGCCAGTCAGTGCTCAGAGCATCAGTCTGTTCCCTGGCTGGGTGAGGCAGGCACAGAGAGCAGCACCAGGCAGAGTTTGCAAAGCTGCAGCACCCATCAGAGCCAGGGTGAAAACACACAAACAGAGGCAGCTGATTCCTCCAGGTGGGAGCCAGCCCAGCTCTGCCTGCTCCTGGAGGGCTAAAGCCATCAGTAATTGCAAATATTCTGGTAGAGATGCCAGTTCTCAGAGCTGAGAGATGGAAAAATGTCCCTAAAGTGCTGTTCTCTTACAAGAAATGGATTTGTGTTACTGCTTGCCAACAGAATGAGGAGAACAATAATTATTCCCATCATCTGCTGGATGGGTTTGGATCAAATTGTGTAAGTCACAGTCAATAAASACAATTCAGCAGCAAAAAAARMAMCAAAACCCMAAAGAAATATCCTGAATGGCTTTTTAGACTTTGGTCATGCAGCTCTAGGGATGTGCTGACATTCTCAGAGCAGGAACAATTGGTACCTAACAGGACATGTACAAATTGGAATGGGAMTGCTTTGTTCTAAAAAGAAAAGATCAACAGAAATTAAGATATCAGTGTGTCACCAGCTCTTCTAAAGAGCTTGAGAGGCTTCATAAAAACACATTTGGAAGTCCTAAGGAGAGCTCTCTAACAGCAGAATGCTTCTGGAATTGTTTTTACTGAGTAAAGAGCAATGAAATGTAACATTCTTACCTCTTCTGTCAGAGTTACCTGCAGAAAAAGAAAACAAAAGTCTCTTAGCAACAAAGGAACAAGACATTTTAGTAAGTCAGGAAGGATCAAAGACCAAGACAGGAACAAATTTAGTAACTCTCATCATCTGCCTGTAAATCTTTCCTTTAAAACACCAGCTATAAAACCAGGATGTTAAAATGAATTTCTGAGTAAGGAAAAAGGAACAAATCCTGAGTTTTTTATCAGCAGAACAAGGAGCTGAAGCCAAGCTTTAACATCACTAAACACAACTTACTGTTTAAACCCATAACCAGCAAGTCACTGGTGTAATTCATTAGCACTTAAACATCAAGAGATAACACTGGTGCACCATTTTAAGAGTGTGGCTGAGCCAAGAGTTCAATTAGGAGCAGCTGGGCTCAGGGCTGGGGGCGAGGAGCATCCAAGGGAAGTCTCTACCTGCWGGGTTGGATGGCTCATGCAGAGGGCACAGGAACAAACCAGAGCCAGGGAGAGCAGAGCCTGGCTGTCCTGGCCATGGGCTGTGTGTGAAGAGCTGCAGCACAGGGCTCAGCTCAGTCCTGGTGGGTTTGGACAAGAGGAACTGTCCCTCCAACGTGTGACCTTCTGTCYCAGTCCCCTTCTTGAGCACCACTTAATTCTTCCATGGTAACACCAACATTTCCTGTTAAATCTAATTCATGGCTGCCCTAATGGCAAGGACAGCCCTAAAATTGATTTTGTTCCTTGACAAATTACTTGAGATAAAGAAAGAATTAGGTTGGATCATTTGTTCTCTGGGCTGGCATCAAGTGAGAAGCCACTTCTGGCCTTGAWGGTGTCATGGCATACACCAGGGGAGTTCACCAAAACTGGTAACCCAAAYCACAAAAAGGCAGTGGAGACACAAAAATTATTAATTCAGCCCTGCCATGAGCAGACATCATATTACAAAATCCAGATATTAGCAGCTTAAGGCTTTTGCCTCCATCTCTCCTGTATGGAGGCTACATTTATACCAAACTTGGCCCATGTGTGTGTCTAAAGCTATGCCAGACTCCTTCACTCTGCAGAAGAAAGGATTTGGGTTGGGAAGGAAGCTGGATGAGCTCAGGGGTGGCAGAACACTACAAAAGCTGGGTTCTGAACTTCTTCAACCACATCCCTTCCTTTGCTGGTAGCAAAGACAACTTCACTGCAGCTTCAGGGGCTGTGGCTTCCAGAGATTCCCAGAGGAAGAGGGCACACACATCTCTTGGTGAATTGGTTCTTCAGGGATATCCACTTGACACCTCCATGCATTAACTCCACCATCATCTTGTTTCAGGGTTTTCTAATCCACAACCAAGTTACCAATCCTGTTTTCCCACTAAATCCCAAGGTCTAGCAGACACTGCCATCTTCCTACTGCAAGCTGGAGACATGCAGTACCCAAACTGGGTCTCAAACAAGACAATGAGCAAACCATGGCCAAGGAGCCACAGTAAAGATTTCTGGTCACCTCAGCCTCTTTTTGCCTGATTTTTCACTCTTAACCAGGACTGAGCAGCCAAACAATGTTTTATGGGGTCATTTTCATGATGTGCCAAGAGGGGAATGAGATCAGGATGGCAACAGAGACAACTCTCTCTCATCTGGACCTTTTAAACATTGAAATTGCCCAACTAATGGGGAAAATTGATAATGTAAGGAGAGGATCACAGAATAGTTTGGGTTGGAAGCAAAGATCATCTAGTGCACCTGTGGGGATCTCTCACTAGATGATCTTGGCCCAAACCTTCGGTCAGACAAACCTCATCAGAAGAGGTTTGAGAGCCCTCTTGTTCTGCATCACCATGGAATTGTCCCCAAAGCGTTTTTTTGCTCCATTTTGCTCAGCCAAAAAAAAAGAAGAGCAAAGAAACAAACCCAGACGCAGGGTGGCCTGGAGAAGGAGAAGAAGAGGTGGAAGAGGTGCCTACCATTGTGGGAAGCAGAAGAGGTCTCCTGTGTTGTCACCACCATGCTGAAATTCCTCTCTGTTGTCTCTGCCTCCGTGCTGGGGAYGGTGGCGCGTGGGGCCGACGGTGTCACGCTGGGGAGCAGGGATGGGGCTGGAGGCACAGGCTGGGTTGTCCCCAGGGTGGAGGAGATGTTGAGGCTGCCAGTGGTGGCATTGGGGGAGATCCTGGCAGCTGTGGTTGGAGGAGGTTTTGGTGCTGTGGTAGGAACAGTCCCTGGAGTGCTCATGTTGAGTCTGTGTGTGTTGGGAGTGGTCCCATCCTCAGGACCTGCTGTAGGTGCTTTGGTGGGGCTCCTGGGGGAGGTGGACGCTGTTGTGGGTGGCTCTGAGAAGGGAAAAGCACAGGGGAAGCTCTGTGAGATTCTCTTCTGTCATACTGAGGGGTTTAGATGCTGAAGATTCATGTGACTGTAACTATAAGGATAAAACACCCAACAAATCCTGAGTGCAGGGCAGGAAATGCTGTGCACAGCGGGAAATACAAATGTAAAAAAAAATAAACCCTGAACAGCTGCTATTTATGGGAATGTCCAAACATTAGAGGCCATGGAGCTGAGGATCAATATTGCTCAGAGCTAAACCTGTGAGCCCCATTTATGAGCACCTGAAGCTCATCACCCTCTTTCCAACATTCTATGTTACAGCTAYGTGGAGGGCAGAAGGAATGAGACACTGAGCACATTCCCACTCCTTTGAYCCTAAAGATGGGATAAAAGAGAGATGAGGAGCACAGTTTACCTGTTGTAACGTTGTTAGCACCTACACTTATCAGGCCACTTCCAAGCAAAAGGAGAAAGAACCACAAATCCATGTTGACCTGGGGAGGAAARCACAGAACACTTATTAAACCCTCATGCAATATCATCCCAAAATATTCCAAGGTGGGGATGTTGCTGTGCATCTTGTAAAGCTCAGAGGGAGGAGTGGAAGTGTGGCTGGAGTCCCTGCAGGCATCTGGATGGGAAGGATTTATGGGTGAGTTCATACAACAAGAGGAAAGAACATGGAGAAATCCCAGTCTGGTGGAGCAGCAAGGTGTCCATGCATGAAGCAGGGAATGGGTGAACTGTGGGAGAGCATGAGAACAACAAGCTGAGCACTAAAACCAAATATCTGGATTTAAAGGAGATTAATAAATAGTTTATATAGTGGTCTGAAAATGGCTGTACTCTGAGCAAACTCAAAGGCAATTCAGCTGAAGTTCATGGCAAAGAGCCTTGATCCCAAATGCCCCAGAAGTGGAAGCAGCAATGAAGGAGAGGTCAGCTCCCCCTGGCCCACTGACACCTGAAATGTTCCTGGGCAGGGGCAGAACACTCAGCTCCATTCAAACCCTGCTGGATTCCCTGTGYATGTGGTCAGAACAAACACTCACACACAACCCAAGAAGATCAGCAAGTTCAGGCTGCACGCCCATACTGTACGTGCTTCCCAGGAAACGTCCAGCAGAATTACAGGACGATGACATCAGTAAAATCATTTCCCCCCAGCCCTTTCTAATACAAGATTTTTATGGTGATTTCTTTCCTCTGGAGACCTCAGAAAGCTCCTGAGAAATGGGTATCATTATCTCCTCCCAAACACCTACGGATCCAGAGGCCCAGAGATGTGAGACGTCATCGTGCTGGCCAGGACGGAGCCCAAAGCTGCCAAGTCCAGGCCAGCACGTGGCCATGGGGCCTTCCAAGGATGGGCCAACACCTCTCCTCTGCTCTGAGCCCAGAGAGGGCTTGCAGACAGCTCTGCTCTGTGCCATGGGCCGGCAGCTGCCGCACGACGCCCGTCCTTCAGGCTTTTGTCCTGTGTCCAGTTGCATCTCCAGGATCTCCCAGGAGAGATCTCGCTGCCAAGTCAACCTGAGGAGCTGCCAAGAAYGGGTTTTATTCCCTCCCCCTCTAATAGATCTTGTGTTGTTTGTGCTTCTTCTATTTATTTCAATCTGCTTCATCTAGACCCATCCCAAACTCCGGGCAGAAGGACAACACTGAAGTCATCCACGCGCTGGAAACGCTATCAGCAATGCAAGATCCTCCCACCTCACCCAGGAGTATCCTCCCACCAGCACCACCTACTTACATGTTTTTCCTCCCCCTCCAAAAGAAAACCGGGCAGAAATTGACCTTACTCAGCCACCAAAAGGTCAGACAAACCCTGAACCAGAAGGAAACCAAGCTCTGGAGATAAGAGCTCTCCACAGGCTCTGTCCATGGCCAGCCCTGCTGCTGCAAGCAGGGCAGGGCTTTCTCCAAGGGTCCCACTGGTGTGAGCAGCCAGCATTCCAGAGGGTTTCATCACCAGTTAAAATATCTGTCTGCATGAATTTGAACTGATTCAGTCCTCCTGTCACCGCTGAGAGCAGCACTGGTCCTGCAATGCCTCCCCCAGGCTGTGCTCCAGGGTGGGATGTCAGGAAAAACCCACAAGCAGTAGTCTGATGGTTTGATGACATGTTCCACTCATGGTGATTAATATACCCCACTCAGCCTGGCCAGACACTTGTCAGAGCCTGGTCTACACAGGTTTGGCTTTGGGGAGAAAATCTAATATTTATAAGGAATAAATTCTTCCATGTGAGGGTGGTGAGGCACAGGATGCCCAGAGAAGCTGCAGCTGCCCCATCCCTGGAAGTGTCCAAGCCCAGCCTGGATAGGGCTTGGAGCAACCTGGGAGAGTGGAGGATGTCTCTGTCCAGAGCAGTGGGGTGGAACTGAATGATCTATAAGGTCCTTCCCAACCCAAGCAATTCCATAATTCTATGATCTTTGTACCTTTCTGCAGGAGACAGATTGTCCAAGCATCCCACTGTGGAATCCCACAGAAATAAGGTGCTCATCCTGGCAGGACCCAAGYGCAAAAGCAGGAGGAAGTTAAACACACACTGAAACTCCAGAGAATGGAAATGATGGCACAGAGATGCTCTGAAAACCTCACAAGGGCTGATGAAAGCACCAAGATCTTGTCATCACAACCACTTCCCTCACTGGGAACCCATCACTGCCACAGCAAGGACACAGTGGCAAGGGAAAGGAGAAGACTCATCTCTTCTGGAAGAACTGCTGGGAAAAAAATGACCACTTGCTGTGTTTTGATGAATATTTGCCCAGAAACACCATTCACTGAGGTGGATATGGCTCCTTTCTCTTCCCCTAATTTGTTTCTCAAGAGTTCCCCTTCATTTGGGATTCTGTTCATTTGGGATCCCCACTCATTTTGAGTTCTGTTTATTTGGGATCCTGTTCATTTGGGATCCAAAATCATTTGGGATTCCCATTTCTTTGTGGTTCTGCTAAYTCATGATCCCACTCATTTGGAATCCCATTTGTTTGGCATTCCCATTGATTTARTATCCCATTAATTTAGGGTCTCTGTTCACATCGGGTCCTCGTTCATTTGGGATCCCACTCATTTAGGATCCCCATTCATCTGGGATCCCACTCATCCCATTTCTGTTCCTGTTCCATGCAAGCTGTGCCAGAGCTTCCCCACATCCTCCCCACACCTTCCCTTGCTATTAAAGCAGGACACAGAGGGTGGGAGCAAAGAAAGAAAAGCCATGATTCCCCTCTCTGCCTCTCCATTATCTGGAAATAACCCACAAAGGATAAAAGAGTTTGGGTTTATTTCCATAAACCATGATTGCTACATGGATGAGAGCTACAGGAGATTCCTGGACTGGCTGCAAAGCCCCTTTGGGGTGGTGGGATGATCACAGAATCATTTAGGTTGCAAAAGACCCTTAAGCTCATCAAGTCCAGCCATCGATGAGGGTCCCTCCTTCACTGAGCTGCCAGCACAGCTCTGGGATTACATCAGCGGGTAGGGAGCTCTAAACCCCCCTTGATTCTACATTTAATCAGTTCATTGATCCATGAGTGGATTGCAGGAGGAGGAAGGGCTTGGCAAGGGGAGATAATGCTGGATTTCCCCAAGCCTCACCCCGCTTTCGTGAAGAAGGCTGGATGCAGACGGTCCGTGCAGAACCTGAGTTTTTATGGCTTTATTACTGTGACTGTCAGAAGGATCTGGATGCTGGGAGCATCCCAGCTTGCTGTGCACATCATTATCCAAAAATCCAAATCCCTGGAGCTGCTCCTGTGACCGGCAATCAGCTGCTAGAGCTGCTCTATCACCTTAAAACCAGATCCGGAGCAGGGAGCAGGCAAAGAGCCCTGTGCAGGGGGAGGGCTGTGCCAGCCCAGCTCCCACTTCCCATCCCTGTTCTAAAACCCTCCCTATTCCCAAAAGCAGCATAAATAACGCCAGCACTTCATCGTTCCCCACTCCTTAACATAAAAGGCCTCGAGAGTCCTACCCCAAAGCTGGCGAAACCCGAGTCTCCCTTCCCCCTCGGCTCCCCCTCCCTGCTGCTTTCGGAAACGGAGAGGAAATACTTGTAATGTTATCAACATAAACACAGCTCTTGGCCGGCTGCAACATCCTGCGAGCTCTGCAGAAAAACACCCTGACGTCAGRGCGCCGGCTCTGCCCAGCAGAAGGGAGCTGGAGGCTCTGGCAGCGCTGCTCCACAGGGTCGGGATGCTCGGCATYGTGGCTCCCTCTTTTTCCAAAGATCAGCCTTGGAAACCTCAATAATTGCCACTGGTGTGCCCATAAATATTATATATATATGTATTTTTTTTTTTGTGTCTATAGATATAGATAGAGATATATAGTGTATGTGCACTGCATTCTTCCATAAACTGCCTGGGATCTTCCTTATAGGAAAAGCTGGATTTTAAGCTGCGTATCTATATAGATATAAAGATATAGATATAGATAGAGATATATAGTGTATGTGCACTGCATTCTTCCATAAACTGCTTGGGATCTTCCTTACAGGAAAGGCTGGATTTTAAGCTGCACATCTATATAGATATAGATAAATAGTGTATGTGCACTGCATTCTTCCATAAACTGCCTGGGATCTTCCTTATAGGAAAAGCTGGATTTTAAACTGCAGGATGTATGTTTTAAAAGAAGATCTTGTCAGGATGATTGATGCCAGAGAGGGGAGAAAAAAAAATAAATGAAATAATCTCTTTATAAAGTAATAAGTAGCTTCAAAATGCCTGTGCTGGTGCCACAGGGGGTCAGGCTGCAGGATCACCCCGCCGTGCTTCCAGAATGCAAAGAATTAGAGTTTATTGCTGCAGAAAGTGCCCAGGTCCAACCCGGATACAGCCGTCCACAATCAAAGGCAGGATTTACCCCCACCTCTGACATATTCCTAATTCCTGGAAAATGAGGCAATCTTTTTCTGTGTGCACAGAAGAGACACAACCTGAATTCTAACCAGCTTTCCCGGGACCCCAGAAATCCCTGCTGTCATCAGGAGGATGCTGAAAGGCAGTGGCTAGACTGAGACTGCCTAGTGCTGGCTCCAAGTGCAGTGAAAAATAAAAATAATGTTCAGTTTTCCTCTTTATTTGTTGGCAGGGGGAGAGGGTGCAGAACTGGGAGCAAGGTTGGCTCTTTGAAGCAGCTCACAGTAGGGCGAGAACAAGCACGAGCATAAAGAAAGGGGAAAAAGGTCATTTTTTTAATTCTTTTTGGTGGCAGCAAGCCACCAGCACGGCTCAGCCACCCTGGAAAACAAACCTGCCATTCCCTCTCCCCCTCCCTGCTCCTTTTAAATCCTGTCTGTGGATTTCCAGCCTCTCACTGGAGCTGTGATCCACGGCAGAGGAGTTGGTCCATAGCTGGGCAACTTCTTCATAACCCCAAAGCTCTCAATGAGATGCAAAGGATGCAAAACCACACATGGAATAGCCCAGGGCTGCAGTGAGTTGGCCATCACAGGGAGAGAAGAATTGAATTTAGGGAGGAAAAAGGGTTTTGTTGCACTAAAACGCAGTGACTAATTCCTTGCATGTGTCTCTGAAGCTGAAGCGAGGCCTTTGATGTGTCACTGAACATTATCCCCCCACCCTCTGCTGTTCCACTCTTCACCAGAAAAGATGAATCACAGCAGCCATTCACCCTTTCTGAAAATCCATTTAGTTTTCTTCTTTCTTTTTTATTTTTTTTCTTTCTTCTATTAAATAAACAGGCAGCTCCACACGAGCGACAGCCCCTGTATGGAGCGGGGCAGGAGGAGGAGGAGGAGGAGGAGGAGGATGAGCCTGTGGGCAGGGCCTGCAGCTTGGCTTTCTCCACCTGCTCAACCTTCCACAAATCACTGCTCTCCTGCACATCAGGATTTGCTCATGGTATGGTTTGGAAGGCATCTTAAAAATCATCCAGTTCCAACCTCCTGCTGTGGGCAGGGACACTTTCCACTAGCCCAGGGTGCTCCAAGCCCTGTCCAGCCTGGCCTTGGACACTTGYAGGGATGCAGGGGCAGCCACAGCTKYTCTGGGCACCCTGTGCCAGGGCTTTAACAATCTCACATTAATTAATTTCTCCACCTAATTCTGCTTTCTGGCAGTGTGAAGCCATTTCATCTTGTCCCATCATCCTTGTCCAAAGTCCCCCTCCAGCTCTCCTGGAGCTCCTTCAGGCACTGGAAGGTTTTGAAGGCCTCCATGGAACCTTCTCTTCTCCAGGTGAACACCCCCAGCTCTCCCATTTGTCTCCAGAGCAGAAGGGCTCCAGTTCTGGGAGCATTTTCATGTCCTTCAGTTCAACAGGTGAACACACACTCATCTTTTAGAGTAACATCATGATCTGTGCAAGGAGGGAACCCAATCCTATTCCCACCTGGATTTCTGGGCACCTAGAAACATCTGTCATTGTTAGGATAATGTTAAAATCTGCTGCTCTGAACCAGGATCAGCCTTTCCTGTGGATATGAACCTGAGTGAGATGTTAACCCATCCCATGGTGATCCTCTCCCAGAGGCCACCCAGCATCAGAAACGTGTGTGAAGCCATCATGGGAGGAGGGAGAGGATCAGGATGGAGAGGATCAGGATGGAGAGGATCAGGTGTCCACCAGCCAGAACCTGGATGGAGGCTCCCCAAGCAGGTCCAGGGAGGGGGATCCTGCCCCTCTGCTCAGCACTGGGGAGGCCACACCTGAAGCACTGGCTCCCAGGACAGGAGGGACATGGACAGACTGGGGACAGCCCAGGGAGGGGACTGGAGCATCTCTGCCCTGAGGGAGGGCTGGGAGAGCTGGGACTGCTCAGAAGGAGAAGAGAAGGTTCCAGGAAGGGCTGGGAGAGCTGGGACTGCTCAGAAGGAGAAGAGAAGGTCCCAGGAAGGGCTGGGAGAGCTGGGACTGCTCAGAAGGAGAAGAGAAGGCTCCAGGGTCTCATCCCTCTCCATCAACACCTGCAGGGAGGGTGCAGAGAGGACAGAGCCAGGCTCTGTCAGGGGTGGCCAGGGACAGGACAAGGGGCTGTGGGCACACACTGACCACAGGAGGGTCCCTCTGAACATCAGGGAACACATTTTGCCTGTGAGGTGCTGACATCCACAAGGATGTTGTGGATTCTCCTTCCTTGGAAATATCCCAATTTTGTCTGGACACTGTCCTGTGCAACCGGATCTGGCAGCTCTGCTGGCGCAGGAGGTTGGATCAGATGACTTCCAGAGGCTCCTTCCAAAATCAATCACTGTGATTCTGTAACTGCCTGTCCTGCAAACTTTTCAAAAGGCAAAGCTGCTGGGATTGAAGCTCATGGTGGAGTAAGAAAGCAGCCAGCACTGAGGAGGAGATCCCTACACCGTGCAGGATGTTGGAAGGGATTCATAAGGATCACCAAGTCCAAGTCCTGATCCTCAACAGGACAACCCCAAAAATCACATCATGTGCCTGAGAGCTTCTGAACACTTCTGGAATTGAAAAATAAACTGATGAGGTTTTCAGCAAAAATACCCAAAACCTAAAAATCAGAGAAAAACAATAAATGTGGATGTTTTTGGGATATGAAATAGCTCCACCTCCTACAAAGATGCAGAAATGGTGACAGTGGGTACCAGTCACTGCACCAGAGAATGGTTTGGGTTGGAAGGGACCTTAAGGATCACYCAGKTCCAACCCCCACAATTAGTCCCCTGTAACTGGTACATCAGACCTTACCCTTCTGTACTATCTTGCTTTTAGGAAAGAATTCTGTCYCTGCATGTTTAAAAACAAGCAACTACTAACAAAGAACCTACAGACTTGATGGTTTCATGCTAAAAATATGGAAGTAAAAGCCAGGGGATGAGGCTACATCCCTGGATGAAGCCAGGAGCAGAYCTGTGGCACATCTAAGACCAAGGCCCTCAAATCCTTGTCCATGGAAGGGCACCCCTGCCACAGCCACCTCCTGGAAACCACCTAAGGTACCTCGGAGGGAAGGAACTACAAATACAAAGTATTTTCCTAATAATAATTTTCCTAATAACTCTCATAATTAGGACAGGTTTAATTTGCCCTCAGCCACTCTTTTCTCCTGGCACCACAGATGTGTGATCRTGGGAATATGTGCCAGTTGCTGCTGCAGAATAAACTGAGGTGGCTTAGGGAACAAATTATGGAAGAGACAGAGGGGATGAAAAGCTTCCTGGGCCTGTAGCAATGGAGAATGACCAGCTGGAGAGGGTTTCCTAAAGGACAGAGCACTGAGGAGGGACAGGTGAGTGCCAAGAGAAGGAGAAGTTTTCATGAGGAGAGCAGAGGGAGCCGTTGGGGCAGGGAGGAGGAAGATGAAGGACCAAGTCCAAGCCTGGTCCAGGAAGAAGGTGCTGGGATGGAGGTGAGGGAGGTGAGACCTTCTCTGGGATGATTAACACAGATCTACCAGAGAAAAGCCCTCAGAGCTTGTAAAAGSCCCTGGCTAGCACAGGACCACTCTCCTGGTGTGCTTTCCCCACGGGATCAGCACTGCAGCCGCAGCACGGCACCGGGAAGTGGAGAACAACGCCAGGGAGGCACGGGAGAAGCTGCCTCAACTCATTATTCCAAACCATTAATTAACAATCCGAACAAAAAAAAGTCAAGGCACACAGGAGCATATTTCCTTAAATATCCCGTTCTAGGGTGTCCCCTCCTAAGTCCCAGGCGTGTACAAAGGAAACAGGAGCACAGCTCACATTCCAGCTATGAAAAGGACGGGCTGATTCTGATGGAGGAGTCAGGATGAAGGATGGCTATTATTCAGCATGACAACATCCCTACCTAGCAAAATGCCTTTCAGAGAGAGCGAGCGGTGCGTGGGGAGGAGAAACGAGGCTTAAAATAAAAGAAAAACCCACAAAAGAAAAAAAAGATAATAAAATAAAAGCCTTTTGGGCTCAGCCCTTTCTGCAGGAGCGGGATGAAGTCCCAGCTCCACGCTGAGATTGAGCCGGGAGCGYTGAGGCAGCGAGGGCTCGGAGCATCCTACTTAAAACAAAGGTGTCGGCGGGGGATCACTCGCATGACAGCCTTAAAATCTCCTTCCAGAGGCTCAGCCCCAATTCAAACGCATGCGTTCGGTCATGCAGCTTAATCTCCGTGCTTGTGCTTACCCTGAAATCCACCGGGGACACCTGTAGGTGCGGGGAGCAGCCAGCCCGTCCCACGGAGCAGCCCCCGGGGCTAAGAAAGTGCCGCGGGAGCCGTGAAATCACCGCTTTACCTGCGGTAATTCTGCACCGCTGCTCAGTTCAGCCCTGTTGCCACAGTAACACTTGTGGTGTAGCCGAGATCACTGATTATGAAACTAGGAAAAAAAAAAAAAAATCAGAGGCTGCTAATTAGGATATACTCCAGTTCTCCAAAAGCTCCATATTAATGACATTACGATTGCGAGCGCAGGGAAAACAGATGCCAGGAAGAATCACCTCGGTCAGCACCAACAGCTGCTTTTTTTTTTTTGGGTCTTTTTTTTTATAGATAGGTCTTAAAAATTCAGCCTGCAAATTCCCTGTAAGATCGACTTGTTGTTTTCCTCCTCTTTGAGCAAACGTGCAAGACTCGGTGGAACAGTCTTTACTCTTTACATATATTTGCATGTATTAGACTGGGGGAAAAAAAACAAGGGTTGAGGATGAGGTACAAATGGTGACAGCCAGAGTGGGGCCAGAGATGCATCCCCTGCATCCCTCATTAACTGTGTCTCTCTGTTTTCCAGATAAAGCAAAATCATGATTTTACCAGTGGCTGYGAAGGTTTATAAACAAGGCTTGCAAAGGAGGGGAGCTGGATTTGAAGCATGTTCCTCCCTGACTTCTGWGAGTGCCAAAAGCATTGTGAGGCACGTCTTCTGCTGAAGGTTTCAAGCTGAAAAGTCTGACTGGAGCAGTTGTGCTGCCAGACACAACTGTTTTTCAGCACAATCCACAAATAAGATATCAGAGCCCGTTTCCAGGTGAAAGGAAAATTGCCTGACAGGTATTTCTGGAGCTGCAAGCCCAGAGAGAAGCTGCCTTAAAAAGTCAGCTCATCAAAATGCCAYGATTTTTCCATTTTCTCAGATGACCAGTGCAGTGAGTGGATGAAATGGTGCTGAAAAYGCAGGGCCAGGGCAAAGTGAGCTCATGAATTTTAGAGAGTTTATAAGAGCTTCCTRTCCTGAAAGTGTCCAAGGCCAGGTTGGACAGGGCTTGGAGCCACCKGGGAGAGTGGGAAGTGTCCCTGCCTAYGGCAGGGGGTGGAACAARATGGTCTGGAAGGTCCTGTCCAACCTGGCCTTGAGCATGTCCAGGGATGGGGCAGCCACAGCTTCTCTGGGCACCCTGTGCCARTGTTTTACCTCTCTCATTGTAATAAACACATTCCTTACATCCAGAATTTGGAGAACAACTGGGGACACACCTTTTTATCCCCTGCTTTGAGGCAGGAAAATAAGTGAGATTAATTATTTTCTCCAGCAGCATCACCTAAAGCCTTGAAAGCACAGAGTTCCCCACTCACAACTGCACGAAGCAATTTCTTCTCCCACTCATCAGCAATGCTGAGGAAGTGTTAGATGGAGTGTTAATTACCTATAAATGTGATTTATTAGCTGGAAACAATACAAGACACCCACCAACCACTATAAAGAAGCAACTGGCCAAGCATGAGGGCACCCGGTCCTGGGCAGACTGGGATTGGCACGTTGCAGATAACAAATTAATACAACCAGTGGGATTCAGCTGCATTTGATGGTTTAGTTGGAGGCATTATTACCAACCTTTTAATAGGCTTATTTACAGGAATTAGTCCTTTAATGCTCTGTGCTCGTGKATCCAGGGCAGTGTAAGCTGGCTGGATGCAACCACAGGGAGAACATCTGCTTTTGTGAGCATTTAGGGAAATTATTGCCAATTACATGGATGGCAGGTGAGGGCAGCTGGGGAGGGAGGATCTGCCAGGAGAGATGAGGAGCCTTGCTAGAAGCTGATGTGAGCAGGAAGTGCCCTTGGAACAGAAACATCTCAGGAAAAAGGAGATGTTGCCCAGAGTGCCACCAAAATACCCAAAGCAAGGAAAGGATTTCMAAGGCCTGCAGAGTTTAGGGGTGATCCCTSCATCAAGGGAAATACAGGTTGGATATCAGGAAAAAGTTTTTTYACAGAAAGAGTGATAAAGTTCTGGAATKGCTGCCTGGGGAGGTGGTGGAGYCCCCATCCCTGGGTGTGTTTAACAAAGCCTGGATGTGGCACTGGGTGCCAGGGTTGAGWTGGGGTGTTGGGGCTGGGTTGGACTGGATGRTCTTGAAGGTCTCTTCCAGCCTGGTCATTCTRGGAATTCTATGAATTCCTGTTATCACTCACACTGTCAGCATTTTGAACACATCAGTCTCCCAAATATTTCTTCTCCTACTCCTGAAAAATGACCACATCCTGCTTGCCTCCAGTGGCTCTATTTCCACCTTTATCTTTATTTCTTTTTKTCCATCTGTTTTCCATCAATTTTTCTAACCTGCCTTTCCTTCACCTTTCCATCTCCCATGCCCAAGAGAGGTGTCCTTATTTAAAGCAAAGTGATGCTGCAGGCACAGGTCATGGAGCCAAACCAAGCTGGGCACCTTCCATCATTGCTCCTGCTATAAACACATCACGTAAAAATACATTTATGGGTGTGACCAGAAGGCCAAGGGAGGGGATCCTGCCTCCMGTGCTSTGTCCAGCTCTGRGATCCCCAGCATCAGGAGGACTTGGAGCTGCTGGAGCAAATCCAGAGGATGCCACAGAAATGTTCCAAGGATTGGAGCCAGACTGGGAGAGCTGGGGGTGCTCMCCTGGAAAAGGCTCCAGGGAGAGCTGGAGAGGGACTGGCCAGAGGGCAGGGATGGATGGGATATTGGGAAGGAATTGCTCCCTGTGAGGGTGAGGAGCCTGGCACAGGGTGCCCAGAGAAGCTGTGGCTGCCCCTGGATCCCTGGAATGCCCAAGACCAGGCTGGATGGGGCTTGGAGCAACCTGGGAGGTGTCCCTGCCCATGGCAGGGGGTGGAACTGGATGATCTTTAAGCTTCCCTCCAACCCAAACTATCCTGTGATTCTGTGCTTGTCAGACTTATATACCTATAAACTTATAATAAACCTAATATAATATAGCTACTACAAATTATATATAGATTTTGCTATAAACCTACCATAAACCCAGTATCACTGCAATAAACATATTTCCTGCTGACTCAAGATTGTAAGAACTAGTCCTAAACACCATGGTGGGTACAAGCCCCTGCTGGTACCAACACAAAACCTAAYGTTCAGTAGTTCTGAAAAATATATAATTAAAATGCAGCTTCTTATCTTTGCAGTGATTAACCAGCATCCTGGGACGACTGACTTTTAGCCCTCCCATGTTATTCACAATTCATCCTCTATTTTCATGTCCCCAGCAAAAGGCTGAACCCAACTGTATTATTGTCAGCCAGGGCTTTTATCTCCAGCCTCTGGAGCAGTCAAGGCATGGCACAGAACAATGGCTCTCACAGGAGAACAAATACAATCTGAACAAAAATACCCTGTTGCTAAGGTCTAAACCAGCCTTTTTTTGGGTAGCTGGGAATTCCAGAGAGCCCCATATAAAAAAATTAACAAAAAAAAAAGAAGAGAGAGAAAAAAAAAAGGAGAATTAGGACTTGGATAGGGAAAGTAACTTGACATTCAACACTGCTGTGTTCTTACCTCCAGGATGGCATTGAAAATGAGAGTATCACCTAAAACCACGGAAAAGGAAAGCTGAAGTTGGAGGAGCAAGCCCAGAGGTCCATGGAGATGTTGGGGAGGTCCAGATGGGACCTCCTCTCCAGGAAAGCCGTGGCCCAAACCACAACGATTTCTCTTGTGAAATCCAGCCCAAAAGCAACCACAGAGCAGCTGTGTGTGGTTTCCACATCCTCAGCCAAGGGAGCAGCACCTGATTCTGCTTTTGGGGTTCAGTAGAGAAATGCTCCTCCCCAGCAGTGGCTGGGCAAGGAACTGGGTCTGGCTGTGGTGTCCTCCTCACTAAACACAAGGGTTTCCAGCAGCAACGTGGCTCTGGGGTCAGGAAAAGCACAACTGACAGCCCTGGCAAGGTGGGATATTGGATGAGGGCWCAGCAGAGCCATGGTGGCCCACAGAGGCCACCAGCCTCCATGACCAGCCCATCTTCCTCCCCTCTAGATGGAGCTGCAGGAGAAGCCTGAGGTTCCTCCCTAAAGTGAAGGTGGGTGCACCACCCCATCATCTYCAGGAACAGAACCACAGAATGATGGAATGGTTTGGGTTGGAGGGGAGCTTAGAGTTCATCTCATTCCACCTCCTGCCATGGGCAGGGACACCTTCCACTGTCCCAGGTTGCTCCAAGCTCTGTCCARCCTGGCCTTGGACACTGCCAGGGATCCAGKGGCAGCCACAGCTTCTCTGGGCACCCTGTGCCAAGGCCTCACCTCATCACAGGAGTCTCTTCCCAATATCCAACCCTGCCCTTTGCCCTGCCACCTGCAGCTCAAGTTCCTGAGGCAGTTCCATTATTACCAGTTAAATTATTCCATCCTGCCACCTACCAGTAAAACTCCCAATCATGGCAAATCAAAAAATACAGAGGCCCCCCAAAATAATGTTCCCATCCTTTGGTGAGGGAATCCTGTGCTGAAAAGCTGCTCAAAAGCCTGGAAGAGCTGCTGTGCCCGGGGCACCACAGAGGCAGCAGCTGCAGGAAGGAACAGCTCCTCTGGAGTGGYTGGAGATTGTGTTTGCACAAATATTTTTGGACACACATAGAGAACAGTGAAGAAATGAATTCTGGACATTTCACATGCAAAACAAATACAGAGAGGGAATTTCAAGTTTCTTTGATGACAGCAGAGCTTGGACGCATATGAAAGAGACAGCAGAGTCAAGGTAATGCTGGAATTCAGTTTTTTATGACCCATTTTGCTTTTTTTCCAATAAACAAGGTCTCCCTGAGCAGCCATTAAACATCACCATTTGTCACTTAGATTTTAGTKATATGAAAATAAACATTAAGAGGCTACGACAGAGCTCAAATCCCCCTGTGTTAGGCACCTAAGCCAAACAAAATTATGCTGAAATAAATTCATTTCCATCCCATGCAGAAGGACAGAGCCCTCCACTCAGGTTAAATCATTCCAACAGCAACGAAGACGACAGCACCCGAGACATCTCCATCCTTGAAAGTCCTTGCTGTTCCTTTCAAAAGGCTTTGAAAAGCAGCTTTCCTACAAAAACACCCATTTCCATCACGCCCTGGAGASGAACATAATACACAGAAGGCTCCTCAGTGTTGCTGTTAAATAAGAGACCCCCCAAACCAGGCATGAAATGGTACAGGAGCTCCCACAAACAGAGAGGGCTTTCTGTGCCTGCAGGGACACAACACAAACTCTGTTGCTCCACACCAGGACGGTGTTTGGCAGTGCAAGGGCCCAGCCTGACAAACTCATCTCGTTTTTACAGGGTCATGGCATGGGCTGGGTTGGAAGGGACCTAAAAACCAYTCAGTTTCACCTCCCTGACATGGATAGAGACACCTTCCCCTAGACTAAGTTGCTCCAATCTGGTATTTAACGTTTCCAGGGATGCAGGGGCAGCCACAGCTTCTCTGAGCAACCTGTGCCTCCCCACACTCACAGGGAATGATTTATTCCCAATATCCCATCCATCCCTGCCCTCTGGCAGTGGAAGCCATTCCCTGTGTCCTGTCCTTCCATCCCTTGTCCCCAGTCCCTCTCTGGCTCTCCTGGAGCCCCATTAAGCCCTGGAAGGGGCTCTGAGCTCCCCCAGGATCCTTCTCTTCTYCAGGTGAGCACCTCCAGCTCTCCCAGGCTGGCTCCAGCCCTTGGAGCATCTTTGTGGCCTCCTGGATTTRCTCCAGCATCTCCACATCTTTCCTCTACCGAGGATCCCAGAGCTGGACACAGCACYGGAAGTGCAGMATCTTGAGAGCAGAGTAGAGAACAGAATCCCCTCCCTTGACCTGCTGRACATGGCCCAGTTCTATTTCTGGGCTGTGAGCTGGCTCATTTTTCACCCACYAGCACCCCCAAACCCTTCTGGGCAGGGCTGCTCTCMATCYTTTCATCCCCMAGTCTGTTCTGATCCTGGGAATGCCCCAACCCAGGCACAGGACCTTAGACCTGGCCTTGTTGAACCTCCTGAGGATCACAAGGTCCCTGTTCCCCAGCCTGCCAAGGTCCCCCAGCATGGCATTCTGTCCCTCATGTGAATCACCCGCACCTCTCAGCTTGGTGCCACCACTTCTGACTCCAYGCCATGCAACCTGAGGCCATCCTGCCTCAAATCCTCCTTGTTGTCCTTAGTCCAAACCAAATCCAGTCCCATCCTTAAGTGACTCACATCTCCAAGCCA
>JACDOX010000021.1:48927-79912 GCA_014549065.1 Cardinalis cardinalis
ACCCCAAGCCATCCTGTGGGGTGCACAGCAGTGAAGGAAGACCTGCAATCCTTCCATAACCAAATCCAGGTAAATTCCAAAAAGGAGGGAGAGAAGGAGAAGATGTCATTTTGGGAGGTGCAAAAGGATTAAAACCAAAATCCTACAGATGGAAAAGGGGCAACATGTAATACATAGACAGCAATAGGGATGTTATGAGCAGTCTGTTCATTACAAGGTTGTTTTTGGACACAGCAGTGCTGGGTTCATGGTTGGATTCAATGATCTGAGAGGACTTTTCCAACCTAAAYGAGTCTATGATTCTATTTCTGCCTTAATAACACCCTCATGTTAGGGCATTGATCTCAAAGGAACCATCTCCACATAATTTCATTTCAATTTTCCCATATAATTTCAGAGATCCAGATGGGATTTCCACAAGTGCCTTACCTTAAAAATGAACCAACCAGCCTCTACTCCTCTGTGCAGAACTTTCCTCTACTCCTCTCCCCCACAGGCATCCATCCCATGGGTTCTGGGTGTGATCTGCCTGCTTTTAAAACCCAAGTTTGCCAGATTTTCTGGGATCTCTTCCTATCCTGTGTACATCCCTGATGCTCTGATGTACAAATGTGTGCACAATTACACATTTGGATGCTGGCTGCTCCCCACCTCCCACTCTGGGAGCTGTAGGAAAGGTACACCTGGAGTTTTTGGAAAACAGGGTGCCATCTTCACTCTCAGTTAATGAATTATCCCATGAGCAGTGCAAGGRATTAACTCTGCTGAGGGAAAATCTGGTATCTCCACCACCACTTTGCAGAGGATGAAGGCAAAGGATTCCCGAGCGGAATTCTGACTGCCCCCAGCTCCAAAGCAGTGAAGGTGACAGACACAGCTCAGCCTCTAAAGCTGATTTTGCACCTTTGGAAAAGACTGGAAAGGGAGAGCACAGGGAAAAGCAGAGCAACCCCTGCTCTCTGCAGGTGGCCTTTCCTGGCAGCAGCAGGACATTTCAGGTGTGGGACACTCTCAAACCACCTGGAGGAACCGGTTATTCATGGCAGAAGCTGAGACTTCATTAAGAGTCACGGAAGGAACATCAGCACTGGGGTGACTTTTAATGCTTGCTGGTGTGGACTGGAATTAAAATTAATGAGGTTGAAATGAAAGGCCACCCATCCCAACTCACACCCCAACACATCTTTGGCTGTGACATTAATGTAGGGCCAGGATCAACCCAACACCATCTTCCTCCTGACCTATGTGGACACAGAGATGAGATCCCCAAAAACACCTCACAAGATCCAGCCTGGTGGCACTGCCATGGGCTGTTTTTCATCCCTACCACTGATTTTCCCCCTGCTCCTCAAAGAGGACACTTGGGGGGCAGGAGATGCTGTACACATCTCAGGAAGCTGCTTTAATACCAAGGGAAAGACCTAGAGGGAAAGGAAGGGAAGTTTCAGGTGATTTGGTTGAAGGATGCAGCTGTTGCTGAGCAGCTTTAACTCCTCTCATCCCAGATTAGCTCCTCAGATTTTACCAGGACCTTTCCAGATGTTCCACTTGCTGGAATGATGCCACGTTTGTGTGTCAGACTAAACATCTGTGCTTTTAAGCCTGGGATTTTCAGATCAGATCTATGTGTTTGGAGGGGGAAAATAACAACACAAACTGTCTGTAAGGGGAGTTCCATTGAACAGAGCCACCATGATTTCCTCCTCCCCATCCCCCACAYGACCCTTCCTCCCTCCACAGGCAAAGCTTTTCAACAGATTTCAGGAAAATGTGGAGAAAAACAGTATTGTACATTTTCTGTGGTCGGTCTTTTCCTGTTAAGTCAGAGAGGAGCTACCAGAAACAGAGCCTGCAGTTGGCATCTTCCCCTCCTGCCTCACTGCTTCAGGGGGCACCAGACTTGGGATCTGGGCTTTGAGGACCAGCTGGGCAGCCCAGTATGAACTGGGAAAGGTGCTGGTTTGCCCCACGGGTGTGTGCACCACTCCTGCTCTTTCAGGGCAGGAAGTGATGGAAGGATCACTGGAAGTGATGACAGGATCCCTCCAGTTTGGGCTTCRGGGGCTCCATAAATCTCCATCAGCTCCACTTTTCCACCCTCCCAGCTCTCACTGCTGGAGCAGCCTTTGGTCCCTGCTGACACCCATCCCCACCCTCTCTTGAAGACAAGAGTTAAATATTTCTGTGCTGACAGCTGGCTCTAATTTGTGGTCAGCTGTGGGGAACATGATCTGAGCTTCTGGTCTGATGCTCCATCAGAGGGGCACCCAGTGTCCCACCATCAGCATCACCTCRTGCCTCAGCATCTTTGTTCTCTCCCTGCACCWCCCTCACAGGGCAGAATTTCTTCCCAACATCCATCCAAACCCATCCCTGCTGCTCAGCACCACTCCAGGCTTTTCCCTGTGTCCCACAAGATCCTCATGGCCCAGCAGCATTTTCATGTGGGGCTTTTGCTTCTTTCCCATTTCAAATGGGATGGCGGAACACAGCTGGAATGTGGAACACCAAAATTGGGGGTTTAACAGCCTGGCAGGTAAAAACCATGAGTCACAAAGCACAGGAGCACTCAGGGACATCAAATTGCACAAGGCCTGCAGTGASCTGAGCACTGGGGGGTGGGAGGAGGGAAATCTGGCACCGAGTGGATCCCTGGAGCAAAGCACTCCCAGAACCACACCTACAGGGTTCTGGGAATTCTCACCTGCCATGAGCCAGGGAGCCAGCCTGGAAGCAGGTGACAAGCTGGGCAGCCAAGGACAGTGAGGTGCCCCAAATCTTTGCCATCACCTCCATCCTTCCTCGCTGTCAGMAGCTTCAGCCTCGGGGAGATGGATATTATTTCAGCATGACAGAATAACAGCATCAGCTTTTTGTGTGTGTCCCTGTGCACCCAGCTCCCCTCTCCCAGCCCAAGGGAGCTGCCACTTGAGCTCTTTCCACCCTTTTTATAGAGGAAACCAGCACCAGGATCAAAGGAGGCTCCTGGGTGAGAGGCTGATGGGRAAGGGCAGGAACTGGAGAGGTGACAGCGAGGAGATGAGGCTGAGCAAAGTGAGGGGTTGTTCCTTTGTGCTGCAGCCTCTGGCCATGTAACCTGAGTGGCAGCACAGATTATGCTGAGCAGCAGAGGAAGGAGAGAGAAAAACACCTGTGCTCAGGCTGATGGAAATACTGGGTGACTGCATGAAAGGGAGAGCTGCTTCTGCTTCTGCTTCTGCTGAGTGTCACTGCTCTGGGTCATCCTAAAAAAGGTTCAGTCTTGCTTTGCTTATTTTTCTCTCAATTCCATCAGGTTCTGTGTGCATAGAGGGCTGCCAGATGATATTTAATGACTCAAATACAGGCACCTCAAATACAGGTCCTCAAATGACCCCAGGTTTTACTGGGAGATGAAAATTTGATTTCAAGTCTTACCCTGGAAGTCMTTTGGTTGCACTAGATGGAAGAAGCTCTATTTGGAAGTGAAGCAAACACAACGAGGTCTTAATTCCCSGCTGAACCAAGCCCTGGCATTCCCACAGAATGGGCCAACAGAAGTGATCTTTTTCCTTCCTTTTCCCCAGCAAAATGAGAAGCATCTMATTTTTAACTCATTTTGAACATTTGGCTATTCCATGCCTACCAGGACGTCTGTGGTTTGGGTGGAAGAAYAACTAAAGGTTTCCATGCAACTCCTCAGTCTCCCCACACATCCATCTATCTCTGGTGTGGTTTGAGAGCAAAATCCATGTTAAGGCWGAGAAAAGTGGATTTTATTCTTTTTTTTTTTTATGGATCCTTTGCAGTGCTCTGATCCTAAGTGCTCTCAGCATCTCTGGGAGCACAGATCCCACCCAGCCTGCTGCTGGCTTCCATACTGAGGGAGAGAAGAAACCTCTCAGGGATCTGCATCACCTGCTCATGGATGTTCAAAGCCTTCTATTCACCTTGGGCTGTGTTATCCAACTCTTTTCAAGGAGGACTCCTTGTGAAAGTCAGTTAAAGGCAGGGCCAGGCTGTATTTACCTTGGCACCTGATTGCYTTCCAGAGTCCTCCTACTTCCTCCCTGAGTAATTAATTAATAGCTTGTCAGTGAGGAGAGGAGGAATAAAGAACTTCACCCCATTATTCCCAAGTCTTTTGCCACTGTGGCCAAACCCTTGACCATGCCCAACACCTGCAGTTTGTCACAGTATTGGGAAATACAGAAGCTACCAATAAAAACCCTGGGATCTTTCTTTTAGGATGTTACAGGGATTAAGTTGCTTCCAAAGATGAGATGCAAGGTCACCCACAAGTTCTGGAGCTGATAAACAACCCTAGAACTGCTTTATAATCTCTGCCAAACAAGTCCAGTATATCAGAATAAGGTTCAGAAAGGTGAAACACATGTTATATATAATTTCCAAAGCTCCTGCTGAGGGGAAAAAAAATAAAATCTCTCCTTGCTGCTGCTGCTGCAGAAAGCTTTAATCCCAGGCTCCAGGAGCTTTCCACCCCAAATTCAGCACACTGAAACTCGCCACCATTGCCCAACTGACCCATATATTTTTTCCTTTATGAACTGGGTGAATAAGTTCATAAAATAACAAAACCATCTTATTTCCACTGAGAAAACACAATTCCCTCCAAGCAAGGTGCAATCCCAGCCYCGCCGAGTCCCCTCCTGACCCATTTACGGAAGTGCTGCCGCGAGGATTTCGGCGTGATCCGCCCTGGAAAAGCCTAAAATTACACTGCCCTACAAAGAGCTGGGATAAATTGACCCCTCTAAGCAAAGGGGTTGCCAGACTTTTATCTTTTATCTTACAAATTTTATCTTCCCCCCATTGTTGGCTGACGCTGGAGCGGAATAATGAGACGATGCGGGGCTCTACGGGGCWCGATTGGAAAACTCTGCCTTAGCAACTCAATTGTGTTCCTGATGCCTGTGCTGGCTTTTATACACAGCTACTGGTTTGGAAAGCTGCTCCTGATCGCACACACTCMCTCCATAAAGCTGCATTTATGATTTTCTTCCACTTATTTTTGCCCGGTGTTATGGTGAAGGGAATGAGTCGYGGGGTTTGGGGCTGGGATGGAGAAGTGTTTTTATAAAAAAGTCTGGAGGGGATTGCTCTGGTTGGATTTTYGTGCCCTTCATCCAGTCTAGACATGAAAGTCTCAGGATGCAGATGATTTCCACCTCTCTGCAGAAATTGTGCCATGGTATTAAAAAAAGGGATGAAAGGAACAATAAGCACTGAGATGTGTCTAAAATTAGAGGTTTACAAAACAATCTGAGTTTATAATATCCCCAGTACAATAAAAGCCAAGAACAAGCGGGCCAATTATTTAAAAACTGCAGGATAAAAGGAAACCTTGATCAAAACTGTTATCAGGGGAACAAATCTATCTTTATTGTGTTGCAGTTTTGCTGCTGACTGGAATAACTTTTCTAAAATTGCCACTATGCTGCTAAGAATTAGCTAAATAGAAACAACACACCAAAATCAAAACTGCCTTGTCCAAACCATCAACATGACAGCAGCCCACAGTCCTTCCCTATTTTCTGCCAAGGTTTAAATTCCAGTGTGGTTTTCCCTCTATGCACCTTCACTCATCACACAGAAAATGGATGAGTTGATTTCCATGTGATCTTCAGTTAAATTTGCATTTTGTGTCTCAAGTGGTAGCAAAGCTGCAGTTCCAGGACTTTAAGTGAATGGGTAAATTAAGAGGAAAACACCGAAATYGTGTTTGCTTTGGTGCTGTTATTATTTTTAATATTAATCTTAAACAAGGAGCAAAATTGATACAACAGCAGTGCCAGAAATATCCTCCTCCTTCTGCCAGGGGAGATGAAAATGTCCTTTAAAATACTGGGGGGAAAATAATATTTACAAATCACTGCTGAGAGGAGGGATGCAGAACCAGCAGGGGATTGGAGATTATGCAGCATCCAACTCCTGCTGTCCCTGACCACTGGGAGAATTCAGGAGGAATTTAGAGCTGTCAAGGGGATAAAGTCACCGTCAAGGAGGATGGACTTTTCCTTTGAAAAGCCATCTTTTCTTCTGAGGGTAAACCAGATCCTCCAGAAAGCTGATCTTGCTCTTGTGTAAGGGAGTGAAGTCTCACATTTCAGAAAGTGTGAGACCCTGWGAGGGGCTGTGCATTTTGTGACCATTTTGGGTTCAACTAATTTTTTTTTTTGGTGTAGCCCTGGCTGGGCTCTTGTGCTGCCCAAGGCGCATTGATTGAGGCCTTCTAATAAATCCTTGCTTTATRAAGTCACTGTCAAGGAGGATGGACTTTTCCTTTGAAAATCCATCTCCTCTTCTGAGGGTAAACCAGATCCTCCAAAAGTCTGACCTTGCTCTTGTGTGAGGGAGTGAATGTGCTCTGAGCACAGATCCTGGGGAGAGCTCCACAGGCTTTTCCTGAGGAGAGGACAGCGGACATGAGGTTCAGTTCTTGCACATGAAATAAGAAAATGTGAGCCCTGAAGTGGAGAACCAAATAAAGATGGGCACTGCAGTGCCCATGGCCTCAAAACCAGGCATGTGTGGACTGTGTTCACATGCACCCCTGAGTCTCCAGAACAAACACAACCATGGAGCTGGATTTGCTCAACTGCACCACACAAGTTGCTCCTTTATCCAGTGCTCTCCAATCCTCATCTTCCCTGCTCCAGCTCTCTCTATCCCAAGAATTCACATTCAGCACTAAACCAAACTCAATCCATCTCCTTCCTAAACGTTACACACAGTCCACTTTCTCACTTTTTCCTCCTCCCATGTCCTACAGCTGTTTCCTCCACCACAACCACCCTACCTAGGTAAGAAATGATTCCCAGATCTCCTCATTCCTCCTTGGAAATCCATACCAAGTCACAGATCCTTGCTTTTCTCCCCATCAACAGGCACAGCACTCACCTTGGTAGATAAACAAGGTTGGTGGCAAAGCACTCATGACCCTCAAGCTGTGATTCAGCCACAACACACCAAGGGCCACAAAATTTAATGTGACAACTGGGGCAAATCCTAACCTGCTTCACAAGGGTTTCTCACCACCAACCTGCACAACGACCAAGGGGAAAAGAGAGGGGAAATARAAAGTTCATGGCCAGCTACAGGGTGCCCAGAGAAGCCGTGGCTGCCCCTGTGATGCCTCAGGTTTTGGCTTTTCTATTTTTCAGATCCTGTGCTGCTTTAGTGTGAGGGTCTGGGCTTYACATGAGGGGATGGTGAGCTCTGTGCACAGAGCAGGGAGACAAAACAATTCCTGCTCCAGCTGGGCACCAAGGACAAATGATCCAAATCTCAGGCCCAAGAGCACAAACARTGTGGGCTGRAGAGAGAAAAACAAAGATGGGACTGCATGGKCTRRAGCTGGAATTGGAGAATTAATTCCAAGATGCAAATGGAGCAGAACTTATAAAAGTGAGAGACCCTGTGACTGGTTGTGCATTTTGTGACCATTTTGGTTCATCYTGGGTGCAGCCCTGGCTGGGCTCTTGTGCTGCCCAAGGTGGATCCATTGAGGCCYYYTAATAAATCCCTSCTTTATTCTTWAMCTCTGTCCAGCCTCTGTTCTAGGTCAGCCTTCMMAWGGCATCACCTGGATCCCTGGAAGTGCCCAAGGCCAGGTTGGATGGGGCTKGGAGGAATTTGGGATGSTGGAAGGTGTCCCTGCCCATGGCAGGGGATGGAATGAGGTGACCTTTAAAGAACCTTTCCAACCATTCCCACTCAYACCCAAATATCCACCAGGCTGAGCTTTAAGGCCCATTCTGTGAYACTATAATGACACATTCTGCCCCAATTTCTTCCCCATTCTGCCCCAATTCCTTCCCCATTCTCAGAGCTCATGGAGCAATAATAAACAGGATTTTTTGTGGGTGAAAGCCAAGGAAAAGCTGTTCAGACCTCAGTTCACAAGCTCCAGAGCTGACACCCATGGACACCAGGCAGTTTTGGGCAATGCATCAGCTGCAGGAAGGTGAAGAGCACTCCCTGCAAAAATGGTTACAACCTCTTAAGCCTAGAAAGAAGCACAGTAGGGACAAAAATAATCTTTTTAAATTGGAAATATTTCAGAGTAGTAGAATCACAGCCCAGAACAGCAACCYTGTAAGCAGTGACAGATCCCTGAGGCCACCACACTCCTCAGTCCAGTGCCCTTCTCAGGAGGAAAGGGTTTTTTTTTTTTCCCAGGAGGAAATGAAAACCACATGGACTGGCCAGGGAAGGGATCAATTAGACCATCTGGTCCTACCCACCACGCAGCAAAAACTGCTCCCTACAAGAAATTTCCCCAATTGCTTTATCCAGTCTCACTTGAAAAGTCCAAAGCAGTGGAGCTTCCAGCTCTTCTCCTGGGATTTGATTTCTCCCTGCAGGGAGCCTTYCCTAGCAAGATTTTCCTTTTGAAAATGTCTTCATTTCAATTTGCTGCCCCCCTCTCTCCCCCTGCCTGTGAGCATTTGTGAACTACAYTAATGAAACAGATTAATACCAAAAAGGAATTACAATTTTGGAATAAATTAGTTTATTTTCCTTTTATCCTCTACCAAAACCCCTCAACATGTCAAAGGAACTCGGAGTCTCCCTGAAATCTTCCTTTTTAAATTGGTCCCACTGCTCATAATTACACCTCCCTCTATCCATATAAGTTATTTTGCTTTTCTTTCCCCTTCTCCTTTTTTAGGGAGGAAGGAAGGAAGGCAGAGAAAAGAGTAAGAAAGGGTGGGATAAGGGGACAGGGCAGAGGGACCCATCCCATCTGCTCAGCCTTAATTGCTTCCAACACTCCCCAAGTGTCTGAAAATGAAGTTATGATTCTGATGAATATTTTCAACTTCATTCCAGATGAAGGATCTGAGTTTATCCAATAATTGGGTTTTCTGCACCAGGAAACAGCTTCCACTTCCCAGAAATACCAAGGAGAAAGGCTGAGATGTGGCCAAATTGTGGGCAGCAGCTTGGAGAAAAAAAAGGACTAAGGGCTCAAATGCTGCTCCAAAGAAATAATTGTTCACAAATGTTGGAAGGGCTGCAAGAGACAAACAAAGCCCCAGATATCCACCAGGCTGGAGGTTAAACACATACTGATAAAGGGTGTCAAAAATGCAATGGTTTCAACTGAAAATGCCCTTGAAAAGGCACTAGATGGGAAAACTCTGCTCCAGCCACCATCCTATTTCCCCAAAGGATTTTATACCCATGTCTGGTGGTAAAAACGATTCTAATTTACTACCAAAAATGGTTATTTTGGGTTTGATCATCACTTCAGCAAATAATGACCCACTGGATCCAAGAGCCTGCTGCCACTTCAAGGTTCTCCCTCTGGGACAGGGACACMTTYCACCAGCCCAGGTTACTCCAAGCCCCATCCAACCTGGCCTTGGACACTTCCAGGGATGGGGAAATACAGGGATGGGGAATGAGAACTCATTAAAGGCTGTTCCCATCCCACAGGTGCCCAGCTCAGTGTCACTTTTTAAAGGTTTCCACTCCTGCCAGGAGCTTTGCTGGAGATCTTCATTCCCTCTTGTCCAAAAACATTCTACCATGTGTGAAAATCCTTGCCACAAAAGGATTTGAAAGCAAATGGGATTTTTTAAGGTGGGAAGGCTGCTCCAGGTAGGAAAACCCATCRAGGAAGATGTCAGGGAAACTCACACTGCAGAGGAACTCCCTGCTTGCTTCAGCAGCAACATTTAATTTCCACTCTTGTACAGCATGTTCTGATACTTAAAGATATTCAGTTGACTTCCACATCTCCTGTGCCCTTTATTTTTCTGACAGCTTCTCCTRGATGGGAAATACAGGAAAATCCAAACTGCAGCAACAGAGCAAAGAGCCAGGAACCACTGCAGCCACTGCCCCGGGGCCAACTTTGGGGTGTTTTTGTTTAAAACAAGACTTTTAGAGAGCTGTAAGAATAAATATATATATTCTAAACCCTCTAACACTTATTAGAGGTCTAAGAAAAAGCAGTCTGTGAAATAGGAAGTGCAAATCCAAAGGGAAAGGCAGAGCACAGGGAGGCAGCCTGCCCTTCCCTGGCTGCACGTCTCCCYTTCTTGGCTGCAGGGAGCAGCAAGGAAGTGATTATAAAGCATTTATTTGCAAAATCACAGCCAATAAATCCAAGAGCAACAACACCCTCCCTCACACTGCTCTGTCCATGGGTGGGGGGGAAATGCAGGAGAGCTGGAGGTCTGACCAGCAGGCAGGTGCATGGCTGGAGAGCTTCACTCCCAAGATTTTTGGGAAGAGTTCAAGCCTATAAAGTGGAATATTCACCCAGGCTGCCTCTTACCTCTGCTGTTTTGAAGCCCTAGAAAATAAAAAGCCTTAGAAAGGCAATGGCAGTTGTGGAATGAAAATGCCTGAAAAGGTTAAAAAGGAAAAAAAGAAAAAAAAAAAGGACTGGGCTGTTGAATGAGGAAATGAGTAAGGGAGAGCAAGAGAAAATAAAACAGYACAGAAAAAGCCATCTAAATTCTCCTCCCCTTTCCTGGATACAAATACCAGCACAAGAAAACCGTAGGAAGCGAATCTGACTGCTTTGAAAATCACTGAGGTCAAAAGCTTGACAGAAGAAAGGAAAAAGGATTAAACAAAGGGATGATATAATCTATCCAGCTATAATTCAAACCTTGGAGGTATAAATAGCTCCACTACAGGCCTCAAGTCAACCACTAATTTACACTGCAATCAGGAGGGGGAGGCAGATACCCATCCCTACAAGCAGATTAATCCTTAATTGCTCCTTAATTGCTCATTTTTGCATTTCTGACACCTTTCTTTGAAGTACCAAAGCTGGTACCATCTCACAAAAGGCACTGGCAAGCCTGAAAATTGGGGAGATGAGCCTGGCTGCTGCTTGTTCGGGTCCCAGATGCTGCCGTGGGTCCTGAGTACAGAGAAGAAAGGAGATGGCCCCAATCCATGGGGATAAGAGAGGATCAAAGCCAGCATTTGCCAGTTTGACACAAAGGGAAGCAGCACTCCAATGATGGCTCTGTGTTTCACAGTGTTTTCCCAAGCCCTTAATTGCAGATAAATGCTTAGTGGGATATTCAAATACTTGTGAGCACTTCAAGCGCTTCAGAGGCTCTGTAAATCCCTCTAGGAATACTGGGAAGGATGGGATGTGTGGTGTAAGAGCAGCAGGACCATCAGGATCATCTGCTGGTGGGGGTGGTGGCTCTCAGAGAGGGACACCCAACCCCTCCTCCAGTGCTGTGTCCTCGACTCATCTTGATCCATGAGAGGAAGGCAGTGACAGTGATGGGAAAAGAACYGTAGGGGAGTTCCTTCAGTCCCTGACACATCTTTTATGCAACTGCATTGATTGTTGGGGGAGAAAKTCCTTCATTCCTTCATTCTTCACCACATTCCCAACTCCTGAAGTTCGGTTSAATACCAGAACCCTTCCTGTGTGTCCATCCTGTGTTCCCAGGAGGAATGGCTGTGTCCAGACACCCCTGCATGTGTCCTGTGGGTTAATTAACCCCCCTGCCCCTGTTCATGACCCTCACTGCATCCCAGCCCATCTGAATTGGATGAAAATACCATCTTAGAGCCAGAATCATGGAATGGTTTGGGTTGGAAGGGATCTTAAAAATCATCCAGTGCCACCCCCTGCCATGGGCCACCTTCCAGTGTCCCAGTTTGCTCCAAGCCCYRTCCARCCTGGCCCTGGRCACTGCCAGGGATCCAGGGGCAGCCACAGCTGCTCCAGGGCCTCCCCACCCTCRCAGGGAACAATTCCTAATTCCCAATATCCCATCCAACCCTGCCCTCTGGCAGTGGGAAACCATTCCCTGTGTCCTGTCCCTCCATCCTTTGCCCAAAGTCCCTCTCCAGCTCTCCTGGAGCCCCTTCAGGCACTGAAYTTCCCCTTCCCTGCTGCCCACAATGTGAGATCACCCAGGGCACATCCAGCCTTTCACCCACCAACATCCCCAAGACTTTCAGGACTGCCATTTCCCAAATCCCTGCTGTTTTCTGCTGATGAGACACAGCATCCCATATAAAAATTCCTATCCTCTAACACATCAGACTTTGTTTAACCAACMACTTTCTCCTAACTCCATCTCATCAGTCACCAGCCTCGATGGTGCCCAACCTTTGCCACACAAAACTTTGAATTATTCCTTTTGGGAAGCATCCAGCTTGATCCCACTATCAAGAGTGTTTGTTGGTTTTGTTATTTTTTTGTGTGTCCCAGTGGGTTATTTCATTAGGAGGTGGCCCTGGAGACCTTATTCCAGGCTGAGTGTGCAGCTAGTGGGAAGAAAGACCTCTTGATGATGCATTTTCCTACCAAAATAGAAGCAGCATCTTTAAACACAAACAGATTTCAGCTTCCAGCACGACAGTCCCAGGGCAGGAGATTGAACCAGCTTTAACTACTGAAGTCACACAGGGAAGAATTTGTGAAAAAAGGGGAAAAAAAAAGTGTGGTTTCTGCATTACAGCAGCCACGTGCTCCAGATGGATTCAATGCCATGTGGGCTGGTGAGAAAAAAAATAACTTTGCTCCTCCCCCGAAACAGAAGTTGGGACAATTCACATCAAAAGTGGWTCAAGCACAAAGCAAAAGTCACCAAATGCTTCAAAAGCAGTGAATTGTACCAAATTCAGATGTTAAAGCATCACTGGGAAAAAAAACGAAAACAATCCCACAACGCCCCTGTGGTATGAAACTCTGAAAATGTATGTTAAAAATTGTGTAACAGAGAATCTTTCCATATTTTTGCTCCCAAGAATAAAGACTGGGATAAATCAACAGCTGAAAGGGCTGAATGTCATCTTGCTGTGAGCCTTTGTTAATAAAAATCAGAGTATGGATGAAATCATTCAAGCTGAAAGGAAGTGCAAATGTTTTAAGAGGTATTTTCCTTTGAAAAGCAAAAATCTGCCTCACGGTGAAGAGAAGGAGAAAATCAGTTCATGACATTTCTTTCCTTTTGTGACAGGGAAAATTTATTAAAATTATGATTGCTGCATAAGGAAATGAAGTCATTTCATGACAAGCAAGACATGAAGCAATGAGGAAGAATTTGTTCCCCTGCTAAGGCTCAAAGCCCATGAGATGACAAAGCAGGGATGCCCAGAGCACAGTGTGGGGACCAAAGGTGAGTCTGAGCATCCTGCTGATTGCCTGCATCCCATCATYTAACCAGCATTTCCAATTAAGCACCTCTTACAGATCCATCATGGACTTCAGCAAGCTGACAGCCCTTCCAAAAGCCCAGAAACAGCCACTTTAAAAACAATGAAAACCCCTGAACACCTGCCTGAGGGATGAACAAACTGATGTCTAGCAGATATTATCTATTTTTTTTTTTTATTTAAGAGCAAATACAATTGAAGTGGGGAAGTAATGTTTTAAAGCACTTAATGCAGAGCTGGGTTGCCAGCCAACATCTCACATCTAAACCATCTTCCCAAATGATCCATTTCAGGATTCAAAGCACATAAAAATAAAGAAATAGTTATGAAATAGGTTTTGATCAAGCCTCTGGCTGCTTGGGAAAAGGACTTTTAACAGATTGACCTCTGAAGCAAAACAGCAGCTGGGAAGCACCTCCAGCAAAGCTGATTCTCCACTGATCAAATGCCTCAAAACCAGTGCCAGACTGGGCTTCCCAATTTGTTTTTGTGCTCTGGACACCTGTGAGCATCCCTGGTGAAATACTTCGGGGTGGTTTCAATGCTGCTCACGGCACTTGAGGAGCAGAAAATTCATTTCCTGKGACCTGGCATTTGAGCAAACCAATYTCCATCCTGCCCAAGGTGTGTCTGAGCTCCAGGACACCCAAACTGAGCCTCTGGCAGGAGGTGGAGCAGCACCTCAATGTGGGTTCAGGTCTTCTTGCCCYCCAACACCTGCAGGGGGTTCTTCTTTCTTTTGAAGATGTGGTGACCTGAGGCAGCTGCAGGCACTGAYCCACTGCAGCTGGAGTTTCAGGTTGGTTTTTTGACAGTAAATGATGTCTGTAAGGGACAGTGGGCAAACAGAATCCTCATCCTGAGTGTGAATCCCAAGACAGACTGGGAAGAAGAAAATCCAGYCAGCACCACCCTTCATGGGGATCCCCAAGTGTTTCAGCCATTCCTGGGGCTYYCTGCACCTCCCAGTTTGGGGCAGAGCTCCAGCCCTTYCAAATAATTTCATTTTTGCTCAGATTTAACTCTTTCCCTCCAGACCCTTCAAATGGAAGCACTGAAGCTCCAGCCCTTCCAAATAATTTCATTTTTGCTCAGATTTAACTCTTTCCCTCCAGACCCTTCAAATGGAAGCACTGAAGCTCCAGCCCTTCCAAATAATTTCATTTTTGCTCAGATTTAACTCTTTCCCTCCAGACCCTTCCCACTGTTCTTGGTCACCAGCTGTAATTTTGAGCTTATCTTTGGGATGAAGGCAGGGAGATGCTGAACATCACAAAACTCCCAGAATTTCCACACAACTGAGTCTTCTTACATGGATTAAAATACCAACACAACGTGAATCCTGACCAACTCCTCTCCTGAAAAACYCAACTCAGCTTCCACRTAACTCCACCAACTTTCTRCTGCYTAATCCCTTCAGCCAGYTCCTCCTCCTGCAGAACTYTCACCTCCYCACRAGTTTCCTCTGCAAGGAGGAGCCTTAAATAACAAAACCCAGATGGGATGCAGCTGCAGAGACCTCCCTGCTCAGTCCCACCTGTACCTCAGCAGCTCAGATGTCACTTTAGATGCCATAACCTCCATTCATTTTGGGGGAGAAACAGCAACATTTCATCCTCTAAACTAGTCTGTCTCAAATACAAAGTTTTTTACAAAACCATGGTCTTGTTCACATGATCTTGTTGATTTAGCAAGCTGGTCTAGTGGAAGGTGTCCCTGCACACAGCAAGGGGTTGGATTAAATGGTTTTTAAGATCYCTCTCAACCCAGAACATTTTTTGGTTCTGTGATTCTATGACTTCTCCACTCCCTTGTACAAAACTGGAAGCAGCTCATATTAATATTTTTTGTTTGCTTGATTTTTTAATTTTTTTTTTTATTAAATGACCAGGTTTAGCTGAATTTTGGACCTACAAACTTCCTCTAGAGCAACAGCAGCTTGACCTTGTGCTTCCTCAAAGCTGAGCCCAAGGTTAAGACCTGAGGTTGCCAAGAATCTGCTGAGYGAGGTGCAGCCAAGCTGGGCACCTTCCATGGGGGAAAAAGAGCCATGAAGAGGTAAAACAGCTTTATTGTAGCATAAACTCCATTTATATTTGAAATGTTTCACTTTAAAGAGCTTCTCCCCTCCCTCCAGCTCTGCAAAGAGAGAACTGCTCAGCAAGGCACACAAACCACATCAAATGGAAGCAGAACCTGGCCAAGCAGCTCAGACACAGCCCCCACCCCACAAATGCTCTCTGCAGCAGCAAAATCATAGATTACAGTATTTCCTTCCCCAAATATTGTACATTTTATACATTTCACCTGGTACAGCACCCACTTCCTGCACTACAGCTTACACTGGGTAAGAGAGGACAGGAGAGGAAGGGAGGATATCTTGTATATAAATGGGCACCTAAAAAATGCATGAAAAATCAAGTTTGGGCATTAAATTCCCTAAGCAATGGTCAGYCAAATAAAGCTCTCCTCCTCCTCCAGAGCACCCTTCCAGATCCCCCAAGCCATTTTACAATTATAAAATTATAATTATAATTTACCTCCTTGCCCAGTGAGCTCAGCCCTTGGCTCCACAGGTACCAACTGTGCCCTCTCTCACCCTGAGGGTTGTTGTATTTTGACCAAGCTCAGAGAAACTGGYGGAGTTTGTAGAGAAAAATTTCACATTTTGTGTCAGAACTGGAGGATTTACGCATCAAAAGCTCGTCTGGCTTCTCCCCACCTGCAGCTTTTACCTGCTGCCAGGTATCACTTCCCATGGAATGCACCCACCTTAGGCCACCACAGCTAAAAAATCCCTCTTGGAACCTTGGATGCTGAGAATTTTAGATTTTCTGTGTTGAAAGACCCTCAAGAAAACACTACATTTGACCTAAAGCCATAGAGAAAGCTTCCAAAATTAATTAATAACACTAACACTATTCAAACACTAGTTTGAATAGAAATGTGTATTATCACATAGTAGAAAACTTAAGAGTTGAAAGTTTTAAAATACAATAATATAGAAAGCTAAAATAGATGTTTTAAAGCAGTAACTAGTCCTTCTTCATAAATTTAAGCAATATTTTATAATTAAACAAAAAAGTCCACATTACAAGACATAAGTAACTATTAAGTTAAAAGTAAAAATCATTTAAGTGTCATTTCTTCATGAAATAGTTTTTCCTTTAAAAACATTATAAAGATAAATACWAAATMATTYTATAATTTGTTAGTAATATRCTATAGAACTCACAACTTGTAAGATTGTCATATAAATAAAAACTAATAAAAATCTGATTCCAAACACAAAACACCATCAATACATTTAATCCCAACCCTAACTTCAAAAAAGAAAAGAAAGAAAAAAAAGAAAAAAAAAAAGATCAACGGATCACAGCACTGGGAAATACACAAAATAATTAATATTTCCAGCCTGCCTTATCTCCCTGTGGACATCCACATACAAAAATCCCCAACCCAGATATCTGCCTGCCCTCAGAATGATTCTGTGTGAAAAAGGAACACGTTCCTGACCAAGCACAGGCAGTTCTGCACCACATCCATGTGTTTAAYGCATCACAATCCATCCAACTGGAGCTGTGAGTGGTCCACATGTCCCTTGCCAAATTCCTGTGTAATTTTTCATTCTTTCTTCTTCATCATTGCATAATCCAGGGCAGATTTGTACAGCAATGTTCAAGGAAATTTGTTGGTGCAGAGAGAGGAAAACACCGGTGACGGTGCCAGCCTGCCAGGGRATTTCCATGCTTTGCTCTTGGAAAGGCCTGATAAGATGGATATATTTGTTATAGATTTCAGCAAGGAACCTCAAGGATTTGGATTACAARATCCTTAAATAATATCAGAGAACTGAGTTCTGGAAAAGGAGGCAGGAGAAGGTAATGGTGTTAGCACTGACCTGGCTGATCCCACTGCTGACCTGTGTCTGGCCGGGCAAACGTGTTYCTGAAACCTGCTTGTGGTGCTGGGGCAAGACAGTGCAATTCCAATTGGGTGCAACCCCAGAATTTCATGGATTTTGGTTTGTATCAGCTGGGACCAGATGTTCTCCTCTGGCCCCTCCACCTCCAGCGCTTGGTGCTGTGAAAAAATGTCACCAAAGCAGCTGCACTTGTGTTTTACCCAYGAACCCAAAGCACATCTGATTGAATTCCCTCTTCTTTTCKGTTGGAAGGGATCTTAAAGACAATTTAGTTCCATGCTGCTGCCATGGGCAGAGATATTTTCCACTTTCCACTAAACCAGGTTGCTCCAAACCCCATCCAACCTTCAGCACTTTGAGGGATGGTGCAGCCAATCTGCCCAAAATGAAGGATCTGTTTTATTGAAAATGTGAATCAACTCAACCCTCCCACTGGACCAAATACAATCAAAGCAGGGATGTGTTTGGAGACATAAACATGAAAAAGATCTGCTCCTATAGGTGTGCAGACCCACCGGTGTCAGCAGCAGCTGTGCTTAGCTGCAATTAACTAAATTAACATGGCTTGATCTCAGTGGAGACAAGTTGTTGAGGAAGCCCTCAAACTTAGCAAGCAAACACAACTCAAAACCTAAACTGACTGCAGCTGCAACCCTCCTGAAAGCTGAACCTGTGGTTGCTACACCCTGGCAACGTTTTTATGAGGCAACCAGCCCTTTGGTGCAGTTTCCCATCTGTTCAGGCAACAGGTACATCAGTTGCTGGTTTCGGTTTTTCAGGACTGAATTTCAATAAAAATGGCAGTCTCAGAAGGATGTGAGAGCAGTTGATGTCTGTGCACTGATAGTTATGCCTAATTAACATAAAAATGAGGTTTTCCTAATCACCTGCAAGAGGAAACCTGCTTGCAGAACAAGCTACTGGGGAAAAAAAAAATAAATTACTCCTCAGGGAGGCAGTTGTCAGAAACAAGGAGGGTGGATGTGTTTATTTATACCCAGCAGCTCCAGGTAGGGGCTGCAGGTCCTGACAYGCTGCCTGGAGTGGTTTCTGCAAGGAGTTTTCTCCTTCCTGTCCCCATTCCATGCTCAGCTCCAACCACCCAGTGCTGGAGGTGTGTGCTGGGAATGAGGGTTTGCAGTCCCTGCAAATCCCAGGGTGTTTTTTAGGCCAGGTCAGCTCACCTCAGCAGGATCAAATTTCATTGTAGAAGTTTGAAGCTTCACAGCAAAGAGGTGGGGAGAAGTGCCAGTGGGATTTAGGAGCGCCAATCACTTGTGATTTCTGGTCTCTGGGCAAACTCTGTGTTTCCAAAACGTGGTCCAAGGATTAGCCTGCACATCAGCAAGTCCCAAAATGTGACAGCAATCTTTAAAGGGCTCAGAAGCACTGCAGCTGGTGGTGGCTTTGACCAAAACTACAAATCCAAGTGGGGGAAAAACCACTTTGGCCAATCCAAGCAGAATCCACCAGGATGAAGCAGTGCAGGGCTGAAATGACCTCCTGTCATCTCATGAAGTTTGGTCACAACTGCACGTGCTTGGGCAGAAGATGAAGCTGTGGCACTTTTCTGAGGAGCAATCCTTGAGGGAGAGGCTGGAGGGAACCCTGGAGGGGAGCACCAGCAGCRCCCTGGTGATAAATGAACTTTCAAGTTACTGAGAGAACAAACACCAGAGGAAGGAGCCAACCACAATGAGCGACTTATCTCTCAGGAAAGACATTTCAGTTATTGTGGGTAGCACTGAAAACAACAGCTTGGGGACGGGCGCTGGTGGAACCGGTGGAGGAAACCACACGYGTCGAGCTCTGCTGCAAATCCAGGGCACCCCAGCGTGGCTCCCACCTCCCCAAAAACTGCTGGCAACACAGCTGGAGGAGGATATGGATGGTGCAGAGGTTGTGGATGGCTTTGGATGGGATTTGTTGAAATAAGGYCTGTGGTTTTAGTGCTCCCCCTCTCAAAAAACACGGCACTGGTGTCCAAGGCACTGGTGTCAACCACACCCCGATGGTTTCTGCCCTTTTCRGCAGCTCTGGCAGAGTTTTGCACACTCAGATACAGCTCCACACAATGCCACAGCTCCATCACACTGAGCACCTTGTTCTGATTGCTTTCAGCACACCCTGGTGCTCTTACCCAACCCAGGACCTCACAAGTGGTGGGACCACTGATCCACTGATGCTCCCATCGCTCACACCTACCCTCGATGCTCTGGGGGCAGAAGTTCTCCCAGTTTTCCCCATCAAAGTCAATTTTTCAGAAAATAAATAGATTRCACAAAGTATTGTAGATGAACATCCAGGCACACCTGCCCCTGATGCTCTGGGGGCAGAAGTTCCCCCAGTTTTCCCCATCAAAGCCAATGTTTCAGAAAATAAATACATTGYAYRAAGTATTGTAGATGAACATCTCAAYGGTTTTTGCCTTAACCTTTTCTACTCTCTGCAAAAAGGAAGTAAGAGAATTGCAAGCAAATTTTTTAATGCCATCAGATTTAGTCAAATTTAGTGAGGACACCAGATTTAGCATCAATGTAGAATTCAGAATTACACAAAAAACTTGATTTAGTATGTGGAACCTGAAGTCACCCAAAATTCCAGTAATTCTTTCCTTGCTCTTTTTATTCCTGTAAGACACCATAATTTTAAATATTGGATAATTGGAGTCTGCAGCTTGAAGGTTTCTCCAAAACACCAGCTCTTTCTGGAGATAGACTGATATCACTGTAGCTCATTTGCTTAATTAGTGATTTAGTGATTTACAGAAAGATCTCTATAGGAGAAGGGGGAAACCTTTCAAATGAAAAGCTCCAAGTGCAGAATTAAGACACCATCCCAAATGACTGTTTACTCCCATCTTGTACATAATTTTGGGCCACACTACATCAATCAGCAGCTGTGACTGATGCCATTACACCTCCTAAATAAAAAGTGAACTCTGCAAGAGGCCAAGCACCACTGAGTTTTTCTTAACAGGGGGATGTTGCTTTTACAAAATCGTGCTGGGATGAGAAGCCAGCCCACAGAATAAACACACAAATCCTAACGCTGCTGCACAGCCCTGGAGGAGTTCTCCCCTTATTTCAGCATTTTGTTTTTATCACTGCAGCCTTCCTTACCCCAAGCACTTGGCTTTTGCTGATCACTGCACCCCAGCACACAATCCTCCTCCAAAGGGGTGCTGGGGTACCATGGAGCACAGGGAGAGGGCCTGCACACATGTGCACGTTGCAAGGAACAATAATTCATGCAAATCCCTGCTCCAAGCAAATTCCACAGCAGTGCATCTTATCACAAGCCAAACAAAAAGCAGGAATAGGCTGGAGAACAGTAAAGCTGCCTTCAAAGAATTTGCTCTTGTTGCAGCTTGAATTTCCCCCTCTCCTTCCAACAGCTCTCTGCTGACACCAAAAACCAAGCAGCCATGAACTGAACCCACTAATCAGAAGTGAAAACCCAAATTGTGAGAGGAAGCAAAGCCTCTGTTCCAGTAGATATTTGGGAGTCTCTGTGGTGACCCTCTTTGCTTCAGGAAGAGGAGGCAGAGACCAGCAGTGACCATCTCACCCTCCTGATGATGCCTCCAAGCACAACCACCACAGCAGAAACAACCCAGCAAGGCAAGAATTCAGGTGTAAAAGCAGCACAAAAATTACTTATAAATCCATTTAACTCTGCTCACATTTGTATCTTCTTCTCCAAGCTTGTACAACAGTTTACTGCTTTTAAATCAGGGATTTTCCTCTGTTTCATCCATCAAGAACTGAGCACTCTCTTGCCACATTTGGAGATAGACCAGCTTTCCACAGACGCTCRAGATGATGAAAATAAACGAATAAAATATATCTTTAGTTCAAGTTTTCTTCTTTTTTTTTCTGAGATTGCAAGTTAGAACYTGAATTCCAACCCAACCACTGGGTTTCAGCAGAACAAAAAAATCCCTGTGCTGAGTGCTCTCAAATAAGAGTCATGTCCCTTCCAACTCTGCACCAACAGAGACCTTATTATCCTTTGGGGGAGGAAGTCAGATTTTTTCCACTTAGTTACGTTCCCAGGTAGTTCTTAAATAAGATTTCCCTTCCATCTGTGTTTAAAGGGACACTTTAGCACAAGTTASTGCTTGGCCATAGAGCCATGGTTGTGTACTGAACCCCAAAATAAAACCAATGGCCACTGGCCAGCACCATTTTAYTGCAAGGACAGGACAAAAGAGAAGATGCCAAAATTAACAGCACCTCTTCCTACCTTAATTATCATCAGTCAATCGTCCACCTGCACTTCATTAGGAGCCCATAAAGGTTCTTCCAGTGCTGCCCCCTGGAAACAAACAAACAAAAAAAGCTTTTAGAACCAAAGAAGACAAACACAGCAACATCTTAGGGCAACAACATTTTTACTGCTGCCAGCAAGGCAATTCCACTCCATTTTACCAGATGCAAAATGCAGTTTTTTATTACTGCTCAAGCTACARACACACTCGAAAAAATGAAAATAATTTCTAAGTACAGAAAGTAAAATTGGGAGTTTCCAGGGTTAAAAGTGCTTTTGGGAAGAGGTGGCAGGAGGGAATTACAGAGCAGCAGCAGTTGCAGAGGAAGGGACTCTGATATTCCCAGCTTGGCCTGATAGATGCACTGCTGTTTGGGTAAAAGCAAATAAAGTGTAGGAGGGTCCAGAGCTAGAGGAAATAGATAATTGCTATTGTAGTGAGGGCTCTTCTGAGGGTGCCTTTCCCCAGACAGAAGTAGTTTGGGCATTGGGAAAAGCAGTTCTGTGTGTTCATTTCCTCCCACCCCATGGGAAGGGGACAGAAAGCCACATGGAGGTCACCAGGATTTCTGGTGGCCACATACCCATGGGAGAGCCACCAGCCCAAACCTCTCTGGATACAGACTCTGGCTGTAGGATCAAGTGTGATCCTATAAGGAACAGGTGGAGACCTGCAGGGATGTTTGTGATGTCCTCACACTTGCACAAACCATCTCCTTCCCCACCAGCTCTTGGGTTTGGGTTCCTGGCTCCATCAGCACAGCCACACCATGGGGCTCACAGCTCACCTGCCATGTCCACACTGCTTCTGGCTGTTCCCCACTTTTACAGGACCAGACAAGTTGTCTCCACTCCCTGCATCTCAGTTCCCCTTCCCAAAATATTTTTTAGAATATTTTTATTCGAGGCAGCAGCAGCAGGACTCCCTGCAGGATTCTGCAGAGCCAACCCCCATCTAATCCCATCTTCTGGGCTGCTGCTCTAAARCACAGAATTAGAGACCTGAGGCACTTGTAGATTTTGAGTTGAGTACATTTAAACCAAATTAATTTTTTTTTTTTTCCTATCGACATCTTTCCTGGCCAGCCTTGGGCAGGATGTGACCCAGCCATCTGCTCTGTCAGTGCCAGGAGCTGTGGAGCTCAGACATAATCCCTGGGTGATCTCCTCATTGTTTTCCATCCTGCTCAAGTGTTGACTCGAGCACTTGTTCAATTAGACAAGCCTCAGCACTGCAATCAGATGGGCTCACAGGGCTGATTTTCTGCCTCCACTGARAAGAAAAAAAAAATCTGATTTAGTTCTATGTGAGTGTGATAGAACTGGGAGCTTCAAAGCAACGAGACCTGGAGATCATGTCTGCTCTGAAGTCTGCCAGAATTGCTGCTTAACCCGAGCAGACCACCAGCAACTTCCATTGTAAGTGAAGCAGATTAAAAGACATTGGATCTGCCAGGGAGGAGGAGAGCTGGGTTATTTTCCTGATACTTCTTTTTTAAGGGAACTGGAGAACAGCTGAGGCATTTGCTTTCTCTTGGATCTGGCTCTAAATGAGTGACCCCAGATGTGCCAGACTCCTTGGTATTCCYACACACCACTTGCATTTTCTTCCTTATGATCCAGCATTTCCCAACACCTCCCAGAGCTGCTGTCCTGGGGCAGAGATCTGAGGGCTACAAGAATTCAGTTCAGCCCTCAGCCTGTCCTCTCTTCCCTGTGCAGAGGGGGTGAATCCCTGCCACATCCTTTGGTTAGCTCAATGCATTTCAACAAAGCAGTCAATTTTATGGGACCCAGTCAGGAAGTTGGCATAAGCAAATGTGCCTGTCAATATTTTCATGGCCAATTTATTCCTTCATTCACAAGGCTGACAGATTCCAATGAATYTTTCTAAATGAAAGAGAATCACAGAATTATGGAATGGTTTGGGTTGGAAGTGACCTGTGGAGAYGATCAAGTCCAGYRTCACTGCCACRGGCAGGGACACCTTCCACTACCCCAGGTTGCTCCAAACCTGTCCAACCTGGCTTTGGACATTTCCAGGGATGGGAAGTCCAAAATCTTTTTGGGTAACCTGTGCCAGGGCTCATCACCCTCAAACAAAAGATTTCTTCCTAATATCCCATCTAAATCYACTCTCCTASAGCTTAAGCTCATTTCCCCTCATCCCATCACTCCATGCTCTTGTCCAAAGTCCCTCTCCAGCTCTGTTTTAGCCTCTGGAAGGCCTCCCCAAAGCCTCCTCTTCTCTAACTCCCATCATCTGAGAGTTCAAAGGGAATCAGCAATGAAGCTGAGTTTTCCCAAAGCTCCTTGCAAGACAAGGACAGCACCTCCTGCAAGAGGAGTGTRCACAAAAACCAGCAAATGCAAAGGCACAAGGAGCACAAGAGAGCTCATAAATGCCAATGGCACGAGYGTGAGCTGGCTGTGCCTTCAGAGGGCTGTAACAAGGGATCAGTGACAGGAGCAGAGGGGAATTTGGGATGTGTGACTTGCAGTGAGTCACAGCCCTCACTCCTTGTGACAGGTACAGGGCACAGCGAGGCACTCGAGTAGGAGAGCAGAAACATCTCATGGTGTACACACTCCCAGGAGTGTCTTACATCCACATCTGTTCTTAGAAATTACTCACTGCCCTCAGAAACCTGCTTCTGTGCAGAGAGGAAGTGTGACTGCCCAGGAGCAAGTGTGGCACRGAGCTGAGTGTCCCACATTTGGCTCCTGCAGCCCCACACACCCTTTCCACTCCTCTGCCTTCTCGCGACCCCACTGGGTCATGATGTGCCAGCAGGGAGATCCTCTTGCCAGATAATCCTCCCAAAATCTGCACCTGGAGGATCTGGTGGCATCAGAGTGTGGAAAGCCATCCCTGCAACCCACTGACCTCAGAATACCATAATAATTCAGAATTATTATTTSTATGTATTTGGATGAAAGCAATTTAACCTGCTGTTACAGCACACCAATGGCAAGGAAGACATGCCAGATACAGGAAGGAGCTTTCACTCTCTGCCATGAAAATTCAGTTTTCTAATCCTGGCAGCACTGGGAAATCCAACACTGACCTGACCCAGGTATTTCTGACAATCAAAAGTTGATTCAGAAAGAGATTCCAGTTATGAAAAAGACCATTGAACTCAAGGTCATGTGTCTTCCAGGCTGGTTACAATCATGGAATATCCTGAGCTGGAAAGGACCCATTAGAATCACTGAGTCCAACTCCTAGCCTTGTGCAGAACACCCCAAGGATCCCAACCTGTGCCTGAGAGAGCTGTCCAAAAACTTCTCCAACTCAGACAGGCTTGGTGCTGTGACCAGTTTGTCCTGGTTTTGGCTAGGAGAGAGTTAATTTTTGGGATAGACTTCATTTTCTTCCCAGTAGCTGATGAAGTGTTTCAGGTTTAGGATGGGAGTATTGGTTAGCTCTGTGCTAACCAATTTTATGSGATCCAGTCAGGAAGTTGGCATAAGCAAATGTGCTGTCAATATTTTCATGGTCAATTTATTCCTTCATTCATAAAGCTGACAGATTCCAAGCACAGCTTTGGATGGTGCTAAGTGCAGGAAAATCACAGAATTTCACAGGTGATGGAGACCAGGACAGATTAATAGGAACAAGATGATCTTTAAGATCCAACCCAAACCAGTTTGTGATTCTATGGAAAAAAAAAATCACCTATTTCTTTTATTAAAATGAGGAATACAAGGTTACGGTCTGAGAGGTTTTTTTGGAAGAACCCTGCCGAGAAAATGCACTGGGAATTCAGATGATGACAGCAGTTTTGTTATTTGGGAATATTAATGGTATAAAATACAAAAATGGTTACAACACACAAAAATGCTCAAGATCAGGGGTTGGCAAAGGTGGCCCACAGTYCCAGAGTCCTCCATTCCTATTAAAACAATTAAAATAACAGGAAGGCAGGTATTATTTGTTGGCTAGACAAATCCCACTGCCTGTTAATCCACCTGAAACCCAAGTGTATCAAGGCAAATTAAAGCTGCCTTTAATCCATGCAAATCTCAGCCCAGGAATCCTTTATTCTCTTACCTCCTGCCATGAGTTTAGCCCTGCCCTGCACCCCATTCATGCTGCCAGAGCAAAACAACAAAAAGCTCCATATTTTAGTAATAGAAAGAAGGAATTTTGGATCTTTCACACATTTTGGGATTGGGAAGCTTTGTGCTTCATTGGCTGGGTGAGACCAAACCCTGTTCCACCTGTGCTTGGTTTAATCACATGTATCGACACACATAAATTAGGGCAATTTGTGCATAAATTAGGCAGCATCATTATGCTAATTGGGCTGCTATGATTGTGCTGAGAGTGTTTGCAATCTGCCACAGTCCTCTGGGACAGCTCTGTGAGGGAGCTGCTGCCTCTGAAAAGGCTGGAGCTCCTCTGGGATCCTGCTGGGGCAGGCACAGCCCCACAGCAACCCAAAACAAGAGGAGAAGGGGTGAGGGGAGCTGGTGGGATCTGCTTCCTCTGGAATGCTGGTTTCTGTTCTCTGGTTCCTAAATATCACATCCTAAACTCCCCCTGAACTGATGCACAAAGCAGGKGGGGTTATAGGTGGCTGTAGAAAGAGGCTGCTGGAAAAACAACCCCCTGAGGTGTGTGTAAAGCAAACAAAGAGCAGGAGACCCAAATCCCTCGCACTTTGTATCAAAGTCATGTGAAGAAAAACATAAAACCAGAGCCACTCCACTGTACCTCTTCCAATTCCACCTGAATTGCAACAGAGGTAGGAATGGTTGCTGGGATCAGGGAGGTATCACCAGAGTAACCAGATGATCCCTGTCCTGAAAGAAAAAAACCCAAACCCCTAAATCTTTCCAAATGAATGAGCAAGGATAAGGGAGGAACAAATAAACTGCAAAGCGACTGCTTTTCCTTCTGGAATTGTAGAATATCCAGAGCTGGGGGGGGAACCAAAAGGATCATTGAGTCCAACTCCTGGCCCTGCACAGGACACCCCAAGAATCCCAGCAGAGACTCAGTTAAATCATTCAATCACCACACACAGGAAGGTCTGCCTGGAGTAGGTAACTATGAAGGGATTTTTATTAAGACCTTCAGGGGCTTTCTACCAAAACATGGATTTCTTTAGCTATCCCACAGGTATCCTGCAGGGCTGTGGTTGGTGTCCCTGTCCAGAGAATGGCTCTGCTGCTGCTGCTCAGCTCCAGCTCCAGGGGCTGGTGCTGCACCACATCTCCCTCCTCCTATGGACACCAGGGGATGCTCCCAAAGTCATCCAGTTTTCCTTCTAAAACTGGTCCCTAATTTACCAAATGGGACCATTATGCTGAAAAATCCTCSCTGTGGGAATTGAGGTCTCTCCCTGCAGAGGGAATTCGAGGTYGGTTTATTCTCCAGCATCCAGCCAGGAGTTTTTCCTCTGACAGACGTGCTGGCACTTTGCCTGCCTAAAAAACATACAGCAGAAGAGCAGCAAGCACTAAGCTACTACTACTAGAAGTGTTAAAAATCAACTTTGAGCAAACCATCTGGTAACTCTCACTGTGCCACAGGTGAGAGCAAACACAATACGCTCTGTACAGCACCAAAAATTCATCACTGCTCAGAGAATAAGGGTGTGAAACACCAAACCAGCCCAGGGGAAACCTGGAACAAGATGCCCAGAGAAGCTGAGGCTGCCCCATCCCTGGAAGTGTCCAAGGCCAGGTTGGACAGGGCTTGGAGCAGCCTGGGACAGTAGAAGGTGTCCCTGCCCATGGCAGAGGTGGCACTGAATGGTTTTCAATAAAGGTGGAAGGATGAAACACTAAGAGGGCAGGGGCACATGGGAACTGGGAGATGCTCCACAACCAGCTGGAGCAGGGAGCAGAACTGAGCTGYTTCAGCTGCAGGGACAAAGGAATTAGTGAGATACAAAGGGAAAAACTCTGTAGCCAGCTTCCTTCTGCTTTTCTGCTGCTCCCCTTGAGCATGAGCAGCTGCATGGTGGCTTTCCCCCCTCACCTTTAAGCAGAACCTTCTCTAAGTAGTTTAGCAGTGAAAGCAAASTCATCTCTCCCTCCCTATGGAATATGGATACTGGCATGGGCCAACATCAGCATCCTAACACCCAGTAATTCCCAAGCCTCTCTGAACACCCACCATCTTATCAAAACAACAGCTTTAAAACCTCTTTGGTGATAATTAGTTTTAGTCTGTCGCCAGCAGATCAGTTTAGGATTGCAACTAAGCCAAAGGGATATGAAAAGGTTTTGTGCAAAGCCTCTCCRCACCAAATCAAGTTCAAAAAAGGGAAAGACAAAACACGAGCTGGCTGCACCAGCAGCTCCAACAGTTTCTGCTGCTCAGAAGGGAACACAGCAAGATTTAATAAACAAGCTCAATAAAGTTATTCTTCCCTGTTTTATTTCCCCTTAAAGCATCAGCCCAATTTGGTTTTGTTTCCATCACAAACAGCTCCTTTAATCGTTCCTGACGGGAGCACAGCGCGGGGCCCAGGGCTCCCCCAGCCCCTGCCAGCTCCCAGCTCATGGAGCTGCTCTGCCTCACCACAGCAATTCCTGTAATTCAAGTCTGGCAAACAATTCCTAGGCTGAAAATGGGACAGCATCCAGTTGTTATCTCCTTTCTTGTAGAAAAAGAACTAAAAAAAAAATAAAAAATCCAGCTTTATTTACTCTACCTGCCTGTTTGCCGTGCTGGCAGTGCCACCACGCAGGTGTGACAGCAACAAACGCTGCAGCTCTCACAGTTTTGCCTGTTGATGTCTCTCCTTTCATCCCAGCAAACAGCCTGTCAGAGCTAAAGGAGCAGCTGAGAGCAAGGAAAGCATCCAGCTCTCTCCTGACAGCTGAACAAGCCAGCAGTTTCCAGGAGGAAAAGCTTTGCTATGCTTCTAARCCATGGCAACTCCTTCCAGAGGTGATCTYAAAAGTCTTTTCCAACCTTAATGGTTCTAATATTCTGTAATTYTAATCTAATTAATTTTGGTCCTGGTCCTTCCATGTAGCCTCACTGGCGTTTCTAACCTCATTCATCTGTACCAATCCACCCTATGATTTCCATCTCCAAAAAAAAAGTATTAAAGACCAAAAACCCCATCAGTTTTCTTGCAGACACATTAATTGTGGACCAATCCCACCCCGGTGCAGACACCAGCCCCTGGCCAAGCTCAGGAACTGTGCACAAATGGAGGTGAAAGGCTTTTGTTTGAATGGCTTTGCTCACCAGGACACACCTGATAAGAGCCCGCAGCAAAGCCACACCCCGAGATAAACCCGGCGGGCTGAGTCTCCCAAAGGCAGCTCTGCATCCCGGGCAAGGGCTGGGAAACAAACACCCAAAGAAAACACTCTGTGTGTGTAACAGGACCATTTCCCTTGGCAAAGCTCTCTGCTTTCCTTTCCCTGCCCTCTCTGTGTGCACAGAGCAGCCATTCCCTGGCATTTTCTGCTCCCGTGGATGGGATGCAGGGCTGGTGCCTGATCCCAGAGCAGGAGCACCCCAACATCTCCTGGTGCCTGTAAAATTTACACCTTGCTGGTTTTTAGATTGGAATGTGCAAAGACACAGGGCAAAGCTGTTTGAAAAGAGGCATCCTTCACAAATGAAAGTGATGCAGCTGGGAGAAGAAATCCCAGGATGCAGAGGTGGACACTGGCTTTAAGAGCCAGACTCTGGGATGCCAGTGGATGCACAACTCCAAGTGAGAGGCTTTGAATACTGAAAATCTGACAGTCAAACACTGGCATACAGAATTATGGAATTGTTTGGGTTGGAAGGGACCTTAAAGATCATCCAGTTCCACCCCTTGCCATGGGCAGGGACTCCTTTCATTATCCCAGGTGGCTCCAAGCCCTGTCCAACCTGGCCTTGGRCACTTCCAGGGRYCCAGGGGCAGCCACAGCTTCTCTGGACACCCTGTGCCAGGGCCTCACCACCCTCAGAGTAAAAYACCTTTCTCCAATACCCAGTCTAAACCTATTCTCTGCCAGTGTGAAGATCATTCCCCTGTGCTGTCACTCCAGGCCCTTGCCCAAAGTCCCTCTCAGCTCTCCTGGAGCCTCTTTAGGCACTGGAAGGTGCTGGAAGTTCTCCCCTGAGCCTTCTCTTCTCTGGGCTGAGCMACCCCAGCTCTCCCAGCCTGCTTCCATAGGAACCCTGGGCCATATGGATGCAAGCAGACACACAAACAAGCTGTGACCCTACCTGAGCACACCTTGGGAGGGCACCTTGGTCTTCCTGAGCTCTCCCTGGGGCCACCAGAGCTTCCCAACGTATCCCACACAGGGCAATGTGCAGCCCAGTAGTCACTGAGGTCTCATCTCTAAGCAAAACATTTGCAACCTTTCTATTCCTCTTCCTCTTTTGACTTCCTTAATGAATAAACAAAAGTATGAAGGGGGGAAAAATCCCACTTGCACCACCAGTTGTCCTCTGCACAGCTCAGGTTTGCTGGGAGCAGCTGGGAAAGGGGAATGGACACGAGGTCTTGAGCAAGGCACTGAGGGCAGAACCTCACAAAATGCTCCAAGGGCAACTTCTGCTGATGGATCAGGGCTGGTTTCATTTTTGGGAAGGTGTCTTAATGTGACCCACTTCGTGAACAGAGCAGGTGGGACACACCCCGAGAGTCTGCAAGAGGCTGTGCTGGGTGCTGTGCATTTTGGGAGTGAATAAATGGAGTGGAACAGGGTGYCCAGAGMAGCTGTGGCTGCCCCTGGATCCCTGGAAATATTCAAGGCCAGGCTGGACAGGGCTTGGAGCARCCTGGGATGGTGGAAGGTGTCCCTGCCCACGGCAGGGTGCTGGAATGAGATGGTCTTCAAGGTCCTTCCAACCCAAACCATTCCAGGATTTTATGATTTGTGCTTCCCTAAAAGTTTGGGGAAATAAATCCCATATCCCATCATGTTTTTTGGCTGCCAAATGTCAAATTCAATAATTTCCCTGTCTGACCAAGGGACACGTGGGTTGTCCCTAACCCACATCCCACCCGTGYTGCCACTCCCTGCTCTGCTCACCAGTGCAAATCACTGTGATGGAAACATTTTTGTTCCTGCTGGGAGAGGTTTCTGTTGGGTTTTCCTGCCCATCATTCCACCAGATCCCAGCCCACACCTGCCAAGCCCCAGGCAGAGATTTATCCACTTGAAAGYAAGCAGGATCTGGTTTTAAGACAGATCCACATAATGCAGGAGTCAAGTGGTGGTTTTGGCTTTTGGCTGGGATTTTTGTGTGTGAAGGAGTTGGGACAGGGACAGGGATGAGAACAGGGAGTGACCACTCAGGAAGCAACCCAAGGATCAAGCTCCAGCAAGTTATAGCACTGGACAGCAACAGGATATTCTTCATTCCTCCCACAGATGGATTTCTGAGCTGTGGGTTTAAATATAACATTGTTGTAGCCTGGATATTGTGCCTCTCTCCTTTGGGACACAAGGTCAGAGTTACAGCAGCTCAAAAATCAACAGCTCCTTTCTGCCTGTCACACCTGGGGTCCTCAGAACCCTTTTTGGTGGCTCCKTTCTGAGGGTCAGGTGTCTGCATCTCCAGATCTGTTATCAGTGCTGATCAGGACACCCTGTGACACACCCACACACCCCTGTGCACCTCAGCCCCATCCTGCTCCAGCTGAACCCCAA
>JACDOX010000021.1:80211-106354 GCA_014549065.1 Cardinalis cardinalis
AGGCTTTTAACAAAACTAAACATGAGCAAAAAAAACCCCAAAGAAACCAAACCAGAGCAGCAGAGACCAAGTGAAAATGGGTTTCACTTCTGCCACTGTCACTGCTCCACTTCAGTGTGTTCATGAAAGAGCTGCATCTCCAGACCTGACCATCAGGCTCTAAACTCATTGTCAAAGTAAAGTTTGTGGATAAATCCACTCAATTTYATAGAATCATAGAATTATTTAGGTTGGAAAAGGCTTCTAAGAACATGAAGTTCAACCATTCCCCCGGCACTGCCAAGGCCACCACTGCCCACGTCCCCAAGTGCCACATCCACATGGCTTTTAAATCCACYCAGGGATGGGGACTCCACCACTGCCCTGGGCAGCTGTGCCAGGGCTGGAGAGCCCTTTTGGGGAAGAAATGTTCCCAAATATCCAACTTGAACCTGGACACAACTTCCTCCACACATGACAGGGGTGTCCCTGCGGTAACTCCAAAGAGGGAAGGGATGGACACTCTGCAAGGACCAGGCTCTTCTCTTTCCACCAAACAATAATTTTGGTTCTGTYGTAGCTTTTAGGCTGGATGAAATTCAGAGTTTTGACAATCTCCCTGCCCCACAAACACCACTGAAGTCTGTGGGGACTCTGCAGACATCAGGATCAGGAGAACTGGGGCACAAACYCTCTTGGGCATCAGGTCTGGAAGCATTAAGGGTGGTGTTAAAATACAAAGGGGATCCAGGGCAAATTTCTGGAGGTGCAGCCCTGGAGGAGCCACCTCCTGGTCTACTCCACCCAGATCCCCAAAACCAGCAAAAGATCCAGGAGTTGATTTATTTCCTGCCAGAAGTTTTGATGGTTTTTTTTGGGGGGGAGGATTCAAGGGACAGCAGCACTAAAMCTGCAGGACTCATCACACCAGCACTGGGATCATTCCAACTCTGCACTGGGAATCCTACCACGGGAACTCTGTAACCTTGGCACATCCTGGAGATGGAAGGTGGAGCCAAAAGTCATGGATGAGAGCTCCTCATGGGTGGAAAAGCTGTGACAGAGCTGTGGTGGCAGGTGTTGTGTGCAGCTGTGGAGCTTCCCTTTAATCCATCACGGTGATCTCCTGCAGCCTCCAGCCACCACAGCTCCTGGTTCCCTTTGGGRGTTTCAGTTTTGTTTCACCACTAAAGATCCTACTCCAACTATAAAATGTTTGCTTTTCTGGAAGTCTGCCCTTAGCTCTGTATTCTTTGTTTAAAATACAAAATGTTGCTTTAAAAAGTTTGGGGTTTTTTGTTGTTGTTGTTTTTTCTTTTTTTTTTAATTAAATTTAAACCCACACACTTTTGGTTCAAATTCACTCAGGTCCTTCCCTCAAGTGAAAGCCAAATGTCCAGCCAGGACTCTGCCTTCCCACACAAATATTCTGTCCTACCTTAGCTACCAGGACTTGTCTGAGATGATTAATTACCTAAACTTTAAAAAATAATTAACAGTGAARGTGCCAAGTACTCAGACCCCCAACAACCCAGAATCACAGAATGGTTTGGGTTGGAAGGGACCTTAAAGATCATCCCAGGAACCTTAAAKACAGAGTCCAGGATGGCATCAGGAGATCCTGTGTGTGACACAGGAGCAGCAGCTGGAATATGCCAGGCTACATGGAGACATCTTAATCTAACTCTTGAGGTACACAGCTGCTCCTCCAAAAATCCTGGATGCTTCACAAGCCTGAAGAAAAACAAAGAAATCCATCTGCCACCTCTCAGGGAAGGTAAATGTTCCAGGTAAAGCAGCATCCTGGGAAAAAAGGAGGTTAATTCTCTTTTTCTTTTCCCACTATTGCCCTGCAGCAAGAACAAACCCAAATGGTTTTGCCCTAATTTATGCCTGTTTTCTTTGCTATCCTAAATCTCCTCTATTCAAAGGAAGGTTTTGCTGCAGAAACTTTTACAGGTGGTAAAATCATAACAATCTGTGAGCAGGCAGGGTTGCACTCTGCATCCATGYAAATCAACAGCAAAGCTTCCAGCATTTCCAGGGGACAGGTTTTGCCACAGCTCCAGCTGGGGCTAAGTGCACCTGTGTTCCCACAATACCACAACAAACCAAAGTGGAGATGATCCCTTCTCTATCTCTGACACCTGAAGCCTTTTTTTGCCTTCTAATAAACAAGATAATGATTTTTTGACTGAGTTTGCCCCTTGATCTGAGCAGCTGTTTCTCCAGTGCTGTTGATATTCAGCATAAACTGGATTTCCTCTCTCTGGATGTTGTTTATTCTGGTTGAATTTAGTTAGAAAAGTGCCATAAACTGAGAACAAGTAAACAGAATTGAAGTGCCAAGACATTATGGGTATCAAATAGTCAGCCACAAAGAGGAGGAATTTCTGGGATAATTAAAGGGACAAACTGTGCTCTGAGGGAGATCCCCACTTCCACACAATGGAGAGGCAGCTGGGGAGGAAAGGACCTTCCTGAGCCGTGCAGAAATGTCCTGGATTATCCCAAATGACMCACTGCAGCCATAAAAGCTTTCCAGGACAATAAGTGGGTGGTGGACACAGACATCCAAAGCTGTTTTCCATTTAAACAGGAGAGTGAGGGTGGCTTGGAAACCCTACATGCTCCTAAGGAGTTAAAAGGTAATTCTGGAGCCTGGCACAATTAACATTCTGGCAGAGTCTATTTAAATTGCAGGGAAAGTTGAGCTTGTCCAACTGGATAGTCAGACTGCAGGTTCCCCCAAACAGGGCTTTGATTCTCCAACACAACACCCAAAATCCTCTCTGGCTTACATAAAACACATGTGGAATCACGCTCCCTGTTGCACAACACAGCTCCAGGGAGAATTCCAGGTATATAAGTACAAACTGGAGGTCATTGCTCTGCCAGGGCTGAGGATTTCTCTGGCAGCAGAGGGGAGAACACGCTGGTCCTGGTGGCAAAGCTGCCTCGAGAGCTGCTGACAGCACCAGCACCTCCCAAGGCAAGGGCAGGGGGGGTTTCACTCAAGCACAGCAGTCAATGACAAAAAATATGAGCAAATATCTGAAAAAAACGCTAAAAGGAATTTGTTTTTGTGATCCAAACAACCCAACCCAATAAAATTCTTATTATTTCTGCATCCTTGCATTCCCCATGCTGCTCTAGCACACTCCCAATAATCACCACAGCTTTGACATCTTTTCTGCTCTCAGGTCCACTGCTCTGTCAGCCTGGTTTTAAAATATGCTGCCAGGGTGAAATAAAACCTGACTGTGCTTTTCTCAGCCTGCAAAGGGCAGCTCAGCACGGGGAGGGGAGATCTCCCTGCAGCAAAAGGTGTTAGRGAATCATGGAATGCTTTGGGATGGAAAGATCATCTCCTTCCAATGCCCTGCCATGGGCAGAGACACCTTCCACCATCCCAGGTTGCTCCAAGCTTCATCCMSCCTGGCCTTGGACACTCCCAGGGATCCAGGGACAGCTTCTCAGGGCCTCCTAATAGAAAATTTCCATTTAAAATCAAATCTAAATCTCTCCTCTTCTATTTTAAAACCATCCCCCCCCTTTGTCCTGTATAAAAAATCACTCTCCCTCTTTAAGTCCCTTTAAGTACTAAAATGCCAATTCGCTGTGCACAGACCATACATGGAGCTCCCAGGGATTCTGGAGGGGATGCCACAGCACYCTGTCCCTTCTGCACTTCAAAGCTGGCTTTATTAGACTGAGTCTAGAAAGAATGAATGGGATTGAGGATAAAAAATATTACTGAGCTCTGCTAGAGATCAGAGATCCCAGATTAGAGCCACAGAATGTCCTGAGTTGGAAGGGACCCAGGAGGATTACTGAGCACAACTCCTCCAACAGGAAAAATGAGTGGGCAAAAGTGACTGCACGTGGGCAGCTCTGCACAGCCCCAAAGCCAGCAGAGCAGGCAGCACCCCTGAGCTGACACAGACACTTTCTGGAGCTTTGTCCCACACACTCATTCTGAAAGCACTGCTGATTGACAGGGGCAGCTCAATGGGCTCACAGGAAAGCCAGGGGAGGAAAGGGCTGAGCACAGGGCTCAGCTTCCCTCCTGACAGCAGAAAGCAGCACACACCAGCCCTGCTGCACAAAAGCTTTTGTTCTRCATCTCAAAACCAAGCCCCCATTGCTGCTCTGGGACTGACAACTGCCTCTGCAAGCAGCGGGGCTGAAACCCAAACTGCGCAAAAACCCCGATTTTGTGGGGTTTGAGTCCTGAAAAATTCTTTTCTTCTTCTTCTTTTAAAGAAATGAAGGTAAGAAAAACAAATCCAAGAARGAAAAGCCTCCCCTGGAGCTGCTGGAGGTCAAAACCCAGTTAAGTGACATTTAGTGATGCTGGGGTACATCCTCACACCCCCGTGAGTTCCCCAACCTCGGTGCTGCTTCCAGAGCATCCCAGAACAATTTGGGTCAGAAGGGACCTCAAAGATCCTCCAATTCCAACCCCCTGCCAYGAGCAGGGACTGTTTTGGAGAGGAACAGCCTCCCTGAGCCAGGCTGTGCAGTTTCCAGTAGCAACTGTGCCTAATCCAGCCCCGAGACAAAACTGTCAGTGCTCATTCATACCCACGGCACGTGCTGGGCAGACTCTGGGCATGGCCACAACTACTGCATGGGGGATTTTTTTCCCCCAGTTTAAGCTCATTTTAAGAACATTTTAAAAAATAAAATAGGCATGTTTAAGTAGGATTTTTTATAAATATAAAATTTTAATAGATGAGGTTGTGTAAGCTTTTCCCTCTGCACGTTCATAGCACAAAATACATTTATTCAGTGTTTCATTTTCACAGTACTGGAGAAATCAACAAAAAAGAAGCTGGTTTGGTGGTGAAATTCTTGATTTTAAAAAAAAAAAGAATTGTAAGAAAGAAGATAAAAATCGTATTGAAAAGGATTAAATCAGCAGTTGCTCTGCCCTGTATTCAGGTCACAGCACCAAAAAGGTGCCTAATTGAGAAAATAATGCTGGGATCACGTCACCTCTTAGGTACTGACAGCAGGGAATGTRAAGACTGAAGCAAAATAAAAAAATAAATCGTTTTCTAGGAAAGTTTCAGAAGAGGCAAGTCACCAGATACGTGGGCTAATGAAGAAGCAGGAAGAAATGTCACTGAATTGCTAATGCATCTTTGTGGTAAATTCTTAAAAAAAAATTATTTTTCTATTTTTAGTTTGAGGTATGTACTAGGTGCACAAACACAAATATTTGTCTCTTTTGCTCTTTGGGCGTATTTAGCTACCAGCASCAGGTGAGGAAGGGGATTTTGAGGAGCTTTCCAGCATCTCCAAGGACACTGGGGAGAAGGGAGAGCCCGGCTCTCACAGGAGGTGATGGGCAGAAGATGAATTGGGATGTTCAAGGTGCAGGGAGAAGCTTTTCCATCATGAGATCAGTCAAGCTGSGTGCCCAGAGCTTGGGCAACTTCCATCCCTGGAGGTTTTCAAGATGGATAAAGCCCTGGACAAATTAACAGAATAAAAAGTGGGAAAAGCCCTCCAAGACCACTGAATCCAACCATTCCCCCAGCACTGCCAAGGCCACCACTGTCCATGTCCCCAAGTGCCACATCCACATGGCTTTTAAATCCTTCCAGGGATGGGGACTCCACCACTGCCCTGGGCAGTTGTGCCAGGGCTGGAGAGCCTTTTCCATGCAAAAATATCCAATTTAAGCCTCCCCTGGCCCAGCCTGAGGCCGTTCCCTCTGCTCCTGTCCCTGTTCCCTGGAGCAGAGCCCGACCCCCCCGGCTGTTCCCTCCTGTCAGGAGCTGTGCAGAGCCACAAGGTCCCTGCAAACACACAGAAACTTGGATCATGGAATTATTTTATTCTGTATAAAAACCTGTGTAAAAAGGAACAGAGTTTGTTCCTTTTTTCAGAAGTGCTTCAACACCTTGTTTGAGAGACAGCCCAATGCCATGCTGTTAAAAACCTTCTAGAAAACAACCTCAAGTCCCCCTTTTCCATGTCACCCCTTCCTGAGTTTCCCCTCCACATTCCAACAGTGTCTGCCCTTCACCTCCCCAGCCAGCCTGGAGAGATGTTATTCTTCTCACCAAAAAAAAAAAAAAAAAAAACCGAAAAAACCCCCCCTCGATTATTTATGCTGCTCTTTGAACAACACAAGCTATTGTCAGGGAGTGTTTTACAGCTCTGAATGTCACATTGAGAGTCTGGTCATGCCAAGAGAAAAGCCTGCCACTGCCATGTCCAGGCATAAATCCCTTTATTCAAAGCACCCAGAGCCCAGAGCTGGGTAAAACCTAAAAGGAAGCCAGTGGGTGTGACAGCTGCATTTTGTACAATGACATAAAAAGGAACAGGCAAAGCTGCTTGGGTATTTTTTTTTTTTGGAGGTAAAAGGTAGAAAATGTGCAAGATTGTGCAGAGCCAGGTGAGGCTGAGCTTGAGCTGGAGGAATTGCACAGAGAAGCATGGGGGTGAGCAGAGCTCAGAGCTTCCCAGCAGGACCCAGGCAGCTTTTGCTGTCGAGAAAACCAGGCTGGCTGCACAAGAAACCCATTTCCTGCCTGCCTGGGACTGCGGGAAGGGAAACAGGGAGGCAAACAAAGCCCAGCCACCTTCAGCTGGGGAGCGCCCCCAAACCATCGAGCCATTACAAGCCTAAAAGACAAAAAAAGTGTTAAAAACTCCCAGTCAGGCGCTTTTCCACGGTTTGTTACATTAMAAGGCAAAACTGGACAGGTTGCAATGTTCCTCTGCCACACCCCACATGCCAGGTTTCAGGTTACTTCACCTGCAGGAATTCACTCGGAAGCGTGGCATTTCTACTGAGCTCTTAGAGCCAAACCTCTACTCTGCAGCTCTTCCCAAAGTCCTGCAAAAAAAGCATCATTTCCTCCCCCCTCCCACACCCCCGTGCACCAATGAGGAATTCGAACCTGTGTGAAATAATAAATAAGGCCCAGCAAAAAAAGAGAATGAGGGGGGCAATAGGAAAGGCAGCGTGGATCCATCCTTCCAGCCTCCCACTCAGGAAATGGCTTTTCAACGCTGCCTAGCAAAGCTCCCCCCAGTTTTGGAATCTCCACCTCTTCTCCCTGCAGAATTCATTTTAAACACTGAAGATTTTGGGATTTTTTTAACCAATTTGTGGATATTTGCACTGTACCCAGCATCGGCACTCATGGTTTTTCTGTTGCACATCTCATGGGTATATTTACTATCAGCAAACATCCCAGCAGTAATCCTGGATTTATTTCTTTGTCTTTCTGGTAATTCCCCCACAATTACACCTTCAAAGCCCAGAAATCCAGTTTGCCACCCTTCACAAGGAACCTCCAGGCATTATGATTTATCTCCTCCACAATCTCAATTCACCATGAAAATATTTGGTGAAACCCATCAGCAGCTTCCCTGATACAAGTACAGAGACTCTRCCACTACTTCTGCCCACACAATTTTCTCTAACATCCAAAAAAAGAGATGAACTGTGTGGTTTTTAAAATACAACCCTATGGTGCTCAGCACTCCTGTTCCCCTTTATCTTTGAGGTCCCCATGAATTTTCCCAGCAATGGCATCGTGCTGCTGCAAAGATCTCTTGATTATGCAAAAAACTTGATCCCTTTTCTGCCCTTTTTATGAGCAAAGSGTTTCTCTTTTTTCTTTGGATGTAGCCTGGTGATAAACTGCCACAAGCCCCATGCACTGCAGTGCTTTGCTGAATGTCACAGAGCCTTTAGATTTCTGAGGATGAGAAGGATGTTGGGAGTACAGACACCAACAACAAAGAGAGCTCCGTGCAAGCATCACCTTCAGACCTTCCTTTTTATGAGGTACTGCCTTTTATCCTGGATTYTAAGCAGCAGGAGCAGGGAGAGGGGCTTTGCTGAGGTCACTGGTRAGGCACAGTGCCATGACCTGCTGTRCTGCATCCATCAGGAACTGCTGCCTCCTGAGCCATGGGATGGAGAGAGGCYCTCAACAGCAGAAGGGAGCAGGCAGGGAGTGTGGGGAGTGTGCTCAGGAAAGGATAGGGAGGTACAAAGCACCCTGCAGCTCTCACTGAGCACCTTCTGCAGCTGCAGAACTCCTGGGATGCAGCTGGGTTACTCCTCATTTCCCAGCAGTGTGAGGGAAGGGAGCCTGGGCTGAGCTCAGTAATTCCAGCCAGATCCCAAAGCCAGGAACTGCAGGGTTGTGCCAAGGAATTGATCAATGGCATTTTCCTGGCTCCCCAGCAGAGGAAAGGCACAGATCTATAAAAGCAGATCCAGARGAGGCCATGGAGATGCTCCAGGGCTGCAGCCAGGCTGGGAGGGCTGGGGGTGCTCACCTGGAAAAGGCTCCAGGGAGAGCTCAGAGCCCCTTGCAGGGCCTGAAGGGGCTCCAGGAGAGCTGCAGAGGGACTGGGGACAAGGGATGGAGGGACAGGACACAGGGAATGGCTTCCCACTGCCAGAGGGCAGGGATGGATGGGATATTGGGCAGGAATTGTTCCCTGGGGGGGTGCTGAGGCTCTGGTACAGGGTATTCCAGAGAAGCTGTGGATGCCCCTGGATCCCTGGCAGTGCCCAAGGCCAGGCTGGACAGGGCTTGGAGCAATCTGGGATAATGAAAGGTGTTCCYGCCCATGGCAGGGGATGGAACTGGATGATCTTTAAGGTTCTTTCCCATCCAAGCCATTCTGTGATTCTGTAGCTGGAGCCACCTCATGCCCAGGACAAATGGAAAGAGGAGCAGCCCTGAGGCCACCCTGACCCTGGGTGCTGAAAATCCCTTAACTCCAGGCCCTTTGATGTGCCCCTGCTCACCAGTTCTCCTCTCCCACATGTCCAGAGCAAGCCAGAGGCAGCAACACCACCTAGGGAAGAGCTCCAGCTTCCTTCTGGGCACTCAGGCTGGAGAAATGGAAAGGATTTAAAGCAGATGACCGAGTTGGTAAAAGATGATCCTTTGGTCTTAGTGGTTTGGTGTTTTTAAGCCATGTGGGATTCAACCCTCCTCAAACAACTCTGGTGCCACAGAAATCACAAGAAGCCTGTGCCTCTTTGAGGGATAGTGCACTACTTCTCCTAATCAAAATATTATTATTGAGCTGATAAAAYACTGATCAAGAGATAACCTCATTTTCTCCCACTCAATCCTTCCCCATTGCCACTGGGGTTCATGCTGGCATATGTTATTTTCATGCAGGCAGAAGGTAATGATAGGAAAGCAATTACTGGGCAACGTTTTTAAAAATACAGTAAAATATTTATGAGCAATCTAATTTTTTTCACGCCTGGTTGCTCCATGCACTGGGTCGATAACTCCACCACATTGTGGAGGAGATGGCTTTTCACAACAGACTGGAATCCAGACAGCAGAGCCTCCCAAAACCAGCACTGCTGAACAGTGTGGTTGGTAACTGTGTCCTTTGGAACAGAATCCTATAAGAATCCCAGAATTTTTTGGGTGGGAAGGACCTTAAAGCTCATCCAGTGCCACCCCCTGCCATGRGCAGGGACACCTTCCACCATCCCAGGGGGCTCCAAGCCCTGTCCAACCTGGACTTGGRCACTKCCASGGATCCAGGGGCAGCCACAGCTTCTCTGAGCATCTTCTCCTTCTGATTTTTTAAGGGATTGATGGATTTGAAACCAATATGAAAGCTAATTTTTTTTTTCCCCCCAAATATTTGATCGCTAATCCCTGGATCTGGATCACAAGTTTCTCCCTGCTCTAAAAATGCAAAATTTTCAGATTCAGCCAAGCAAAACAGAGAAACTACTACACACATGGGAAATTTCAGCATGAGCATTTTAAAGCTGTGTWAAGTGACAAGGAGGAGGTTGCTGACTGAAGGTATGTGAATACGGTGACCATAAACATCAGACCATGAGGTGCCTCTCATGGGGACAATTTTTTGAAAGAGAAACKGAAGTTCAGCTCCTGTGGGTGTTTAAATTTCAGGTAGGAGGGTTTCTACAGTAAAAAAAAAAAAAGAATATTCCAAATATTCCATGTGTAAAATTGACTTGGGTGAATGCCACACTACTCTAGCCCCACAAAGGGATAAAAATTTCWTTTTTATGCTTAGAACCAGAGAACCATTAAGGCTGGAAAAGCCTCTGAGGTCACTGAGTCCTCTGTTCCCCCAGCAGTGCCACATCCACAGGCCTTTCTTTTAGATCCCCAGGGCTGGACCACCCTTTCCATGAGGAATTTTCCCAATATCCAACCTATCCCTTCCTTGAGACTGTCATGTGTCCCTTTGAGAAACTAYTTCAACCCAGCTCTCCCCACAAGCCTCATAAAAGGATTTCACTGCAACAAATGCCACTGCAAAGAACAAGAATGACTTAAAAATCCAAATAAAGCTCTTTTTTTTCTTTTTTTCTTTTTTTTACCATGTAATTGCAAATAACAAACATATCTGTGGTTCACAGAGGAGGCAATAAATTAAAGCTACAGTCACAAATCAGACCAGAAAAAGATACTTAAGTCATTCAATCCACCACCCTGGGATGGCTGTGGCCCCATGGGATTCTGCTCAGTTTTGTGAAAGACTTGGAGTCCTGAATAGAGGAAGTACAACACCAAGAGCTCTCTCTGAAGTGTTTTCWTTTTTATTTTTATAAAATGAAGCCATCCCTCTGGTGCTTCCTGAGCGCAGCCTTGTTGGTCTGGCTGGAAAAAAGCAAATGGTCTTTAGCAAACAAGCTTTTTATGTCTGAGAGGAGCACATCATAAATAAAGAGGAAGTTTGATCCCTGGCAGAATGGTTGTGTGTGTTTCTTCTGTAACCACCCCATGATGGCTGTGACATTTCAGCTTCTAGAAAAAGAGACAGGTATTTAATATCTCTTGTGAATCACAGAGTGGTTTGGGTTGGGTGGGACCTTCAAGATCATCTKGTCCCACCCCTGCCAYGGGCAGGGACATCTTCCACTATCCCAGGGTGCTCCAAACCTGGCCTGGAACATTTGTTAACCTTAAATTCATGCAAAAAGATGCATTTTGAGCCATTAGGAAGCTGAAGACTCCAAAATTTTAACTCCCTCACTGATTTTTCTGCTTTCAGCAGTCACTGAAGAATAAAAAAAAAAAAGCCTTTTTTTTTCATTTTTCATTGAGCTGTACCCCTCAACCAATGCATTAGGTGCCTATTTCCATGGCTTTGGTGAACAGAACTATTTTAGGAATGGTCACTAAACAAAACAAGTTGAGGGTTTGGGTGTTGCAGTGGTTTGGGGCTTTAATTTCTGGGGCTTTTTTTATTTTGAGGACAAGAGGAAATGACCTCAAGTTGCACCAGGGGAGGTTTAAATTGGATRTGAAGGAAAATTTCTCCATGGAAAGGGATGTCCAGCCCAGGGCAGTGATGGATTCACCACTCTTGGAGGGATTTAAAAGCCAAGTGGATGTGGCACTTGGGGACATGGGTTAGTGGTGGCCTTGGCAGTGCTGGCTTCAATGATCTTAGAGACATTTTCCAACTCAAACAATTCTATAATTCTGTAATTCTATGAAGGAAAAAAGCCCTGCAACCACAAAGCCATGAACTCTGCACTAGTTTCCACTGCATTTTCAGAACACATGTCCAAAGAGACACATTTTGGGAGAATTAAAGACATTTTGCCAGAGATGGGTTTGAATAAATACACAGYGAGTAGTTCCTGCCCCTCAGCTGGGTGTAGGTCTGTCCAGACAGGTCTGGTTTCACACCAAGTCCATCCATTAGGATTCTCAGGACTTTCCAACATGGAATAAGCAGGAGAAAACCCCAAAACTTCACTGAATGAGCTTTTTCAGTCATCTGGGCTGTAACTGAAGCCATCTCCCCACACTACAGATGTGACAGCACCACAATAGAATGAATAATTCCTGTAACTCCCTCCAAACCCAAGGACAGCACTGAGAGCCTAAATTAGGAACATGAAAACCATTAACATGACCAATTAACCTCTGCCCCACCCTCCCCACGCCACATAAAAGCCGACGTAACAATCCCCAAGATAACATTGTGTGTCAGAAATATCACACACAGGAATACAGCAGTGCTGGGCTTGTTTCCTGACCTGGGAAAGCTGCTATAAATGTAGTGCATTGTGCTCCTGGAGGATTTCAAGCTGGAAATTGGTTGCCAACAGTCCTGATTTGCTGTTGGAATTTCCAATCAGGCTCCTAAAACTCTTTGGGTTCTCCAAGCAACACCACGTCAAGGTGCTGCTTTGAGTTCTGGACTCTGTGGTTCAGAATTTAATTTTTTTTGGTGGAATTAAATTTGTTTTTGTGGAATTAAATTTTTCTTTTCTTTTCACCCCAGGGATATAAAAGCTGGATGTGGAGAAGATAATAATTCATTTTATAATAAATAAATAAATAATTTCTTATAAATAAATATGTATTAATTAGATATTAATATATATTAAATATATATATAAATAATTAATTTTATAATAAATAAATAAATAAATTTTTTAGGTGGGATTTAATTTTTTTTGTGCAATTTTTCTTTTCATCCCAGGGATATAAAAGCTGGATGTGGAGAAGACAATCAAATCGAGTAGAACTGGTGTGTTTGTGATTTTTGATGCACATTTTCATTGCTAAGGGAACCTAAACCAAAATCATCTTGGCTTTTGGAAGCTCTCCAGCTGAGTCAAGAGGACAGATACCCAGAACTGCATCTGATTTTAAGGAATTTCTTCATGGAAATGGTTGTTCAGCATTGCAGGAGGCTGCCCAGCGAGGTGGTGGAGATCCATCCCTGGAGGTGTTCAGGGAATGAGACTGGTCTGGGTGACAAGGTGGGAATGGGTCACAGGTTGGACTCAACAACCTTGGAGATCTTTTCCAACCCAAATGATTCTGTGATTTTTCATTAACTCAGCTGTTACATTACACATAATTCAGAGGTTTGGGTCTCCAACCTGGCCAGCCTCCAGGGAAATCTCAAAAATTCCCAGAACCCACCACACCCTCGTGCACACCCCTCAGCCCATGGCATTCTCCCCTCCTGGTGGAAGCCATCCTGGCAAGCAAAATTCTCCCAAACAATCCCCCACCTCTTTCTAGAGAATTTGAACTGCCCTGATGACAAATCTGAGGAGTGTAAAGGATTCCTCTCTCCCAGCAAAGCCCAAAGGATGTGGCACCTGACAAACACACAGAATTTTGAAGTCCTGTCTTCATAAAGAGGTTTTATTTCAATGAAGCCTCCTCCAGTCAGTATTTTCAGGTACCACCACCAGCAGCTTTTAGTTCTAAGTTCTTTTATAGTTCTAAGTGCTTTTCCACCAAGCCCACCAATGTTAAAAGCAACACTTTCACTCATTTTGGTTCCTTTGCAATCAAAATGAACAGATGTCAGTGACCCAAACAGACAGTGCTGGAGAAGGGCTTCTCCAAAATGAAACCAACATTTTTTATGTCCTCAGTGATGCTGAAAGCYGTTGGCATCTTAATTTTATCCTTGTGGTGACCTGTGGGCTTAGGCCTCTCCTTAGTTTCACCCTCACTTTCACTCCATGAAAAGCCACAATTTCCACTTCAATCCCTCCTACTAACCTCCCTTAAGGTATTTTATGAACAAATATTTTAAAATCATTTTAATAATATATTTTAAAATAAGATATTTTAATAAGATATTTTAATAARAWATTTTAATAAAATATATAAGAATTTTTAAATTAAAAATTAATTTGAATAATTTTATAAACTATAACAATTCTGGAGCTATTTCCTTGAAAGTTGGGCTTTTCCCCTGCCACTGCCATGCCAAGGACCCATCCCCAGAGGAAGACCATCCTCCCAAGAATTTTCCAAGGGTGAAGCTCAGCACCACCAGCCAGGCCCTGAACAATAAATTCTCCCTCATTAGTATGCTGAGCCACATTAGTTCTGCCGCTCACAGAGCCAAAGCATCAAAGTGGGGCTGAATCTTCAATTTCACACTTTGCAACGTGACGCATCAGATACTCCCGGGGCTCTGGGTGCCAATGGGGGATTCACAAAGAGTCTGAGATGTGTGAGGTGCTGCTGGTAAATCTGCCAACGTGAAAGAGGCAGCACGTGCCTCKGAGGGAAGGGGGATGAAGTCATCCTGCATAAAATTGGGGTTAAGGCAGCGGAAGGGCAAAGCGACTGCGCAGCGTCACAACCCAGGCTTTGGTAACACCACGACCTCATTTGAGGAGTTGGTAACATCTTTGTGGGAGTTTTAGTTGGTTTTTTTGGGTCTGGATTGAAGGCACTTGAGACAGTAATTCATGTTTGGACTCAAGTGTTGATTATTTCTTATCAGTAAAACAGTCTCACYACTGTGAGTTTGCAGTTTTTCATTAGAAGGCAGAAAATGGCCAACAAYTTTTTGTTACAAGGTTTTTTAAGACTAAACTATTCAATAAAGAACTGACACTTAGATTATTTTTTTTTCAACTCAGTAACWGATCCCAAAGAGCCCACAATGAGGACTTTTCTGGCCAATTACAAAATGCCACCCAAACCTATGGAGAAGAAGGAAGAAGCAGCATGAAGAAGAAACCCAGGACAACACCCTGTGCCCTCCATCTTGCTGCCATCCACAACATACTAAAAATCCCAAAACCTCAATTTCTCACAATTTCTCACCAAGTGATACACCCCCATTACTTTCTATAATCTGTTTCACACTTTTGTGGATTCCAGTCTATCTTGAGGTCTAGGAAACTTTCTCCATGAATGAGGGTCAAAGTCAGTGCTGCCCTGGGGGTCAGGGCACCYCAGAGCAGAGAGAGAAATATTCCCAGTGCCCTGGGTTTCCACACATCCTAAAAATCAGACATGGATTATCTAAGAAGTAAATTTAGACTGCAGAATTTGCATCAAGTCTGGGAAGTCTCAAGGTCTCTCCACCCAGCCCCTCCTCCCACTGCTACTCAGTTTCCACAGAATTTGCAAGATTTGAGGATTTTGAGGATTCTCAAATGCAGCTGGAAATGCTCGGAGGTTCTGAAGGTTATTTGGGATGGAGGGGCCTATAAACACAGACTGTGTCAGGGATGGCAATAGATCCCAAATACTCCAACTGGCAGCACCATTCCTCAATACATGTGTAGCATTATGGTTTTAGAGGCTTGGGAGGCATTGCACGGATTAATCACACAAAGTAATGATCTCACAGTGAAGTGCTGAGCTGGAATTAAAGAGATTAATGCTCAGGTCCCTGCTCTCAAAGTTCTCACCCTTGGGGAAGTCATATCAACTCCTGCATCTCTCCTCCCCACAAAACCTCCTTTGAATTACTGATTGCAGAACCTGAGTGAAGATGCCAGAGGGAAAGACCATTCCAAAGGCTTTTWAAAAAATTATTATTTTTTCCTTAATACCCGCTGTGAGGCACTGTCTTGTTTAATTCATGATTYTTTGAAGAAAGATTTGCCATCTTAAGGGAGTAAAAACAAGTCTGTGTTATCTTTTTTAAAAACATCATGTGTTTCTGGTGAAGTCTAGGCCTGAACAAATACTCACATGGACCTCCCAAAAACTGCAAATTCAGGTAATAATGAGTGGATAGAACATGATTACAATGTGTTTGGARACCCAAAGGTTGGGTCAAGCAAAATTCTGGAGTTAGCAGAGCATTTTTTGATCTAAATTCCCTCAGGAACAGAAGGGAAATACTGTCCCATACAGCTTTATGTATTTTGTGACTCCCACGGCTGAATCCCTAAAGACTTTGGTTCTTCTGGAGTTACAAGTTAGGCTCTTCCTTTAATTTTCCAAGCTCACATAATAAAATAAGACATTAACTATCTTATTTTGTGGCTTTTTCCCATTGCCCAAAACACAAAATTCAGGCCAGGTTTTGGTGGGGATGGGAAGAAATGAGAAAGTATGTAGGAGGAAATAGAACAACAAAGTTCAGTCATGAACAAAATGCTTTTTTACAATTTTTTTAAATTGAAACTCAAAATTTCTGTGAAGAATTTGCCATGGGACAATAGCTGTGTTTTGGTGGTGACATCTGTGCCATGCACAGAGCTGAGAGTCACAACGGAGACATCTCCAACCACAGACACCAAACCTTCCTGCCCACACTGCACCTGAAATTGCACTGGGAGGCCTCAGAAATCCCACAGGATTCCAACCAATCTCCAGTTGCCTTGGAAGTGTAATTAACTGCAATTGCCTTTCTGATTTTATCTCCATTTTCTCAGGTTCTGGGCAATTTGGGAAAGCTCTCTGTGTACCTACAGGTGAGAATGCACACCAGAGCATGCACCCACTTGTCTGGAGCTACCAACTTCCCAGTGGATCTGCTTTTCTCAGGGCCTCCTTGGAGAATGAAACTTAGGGAAGAACCCCATCCTTTGGGAAATTCTCCTTCTTATCCTGTAAAGTCACTGATAAAAAGATTTCTGGTCCTGTTGGTGATATGAGCTCCAATCAAGAGAGTGTTCAAGCTCAGCTTGGCTCCTCTAGGCTCAAACTCTGTGCTTCCCACAAGGTTTTCTGAAAAATTGCTCTCACAGGGATTTAAAAAAAAAAGATGCTGACCTGGCCCTTGCAGTAAGAAAGAGATTTTCCTTCYTTCTCCACATAAATTTTATAGTTTCCTAAAAAAATATAAAGAAGGGATTCAGAGAGAGCAATGGGGAACAGAAAAAAGGGGAAAGTTTGACCTGGGTCAAAGGGTAATTGATACTCCAAGCTACAGCTTCACCCATTTTCAAAGAATCACAAAATCAGGGGATGGTTTCAGGGAATCCCCAGGCTGGATGGGATTTGGAGCAACCTGGTCTAGTGGAGGATGTCCCTGTGTTGGAAGCAGATGGTCTCTAAGGTCCCTTCCAATCCAAGCCATTTCATGATTTTATGGAAATTCTTGCCCCTGCAGGGAAGGTTCAGCACTAGTTCCATTCAAAAATACAGATTAGGTGTAGTCAATGAGTTGGAGAAATCCATCTAAAAAATTAAKAGAGCTGTTTCAATCTGAAAAACTTTCCTAGTCAGTGGAAAATTCAGCTTTGCTACAAAGTCAGAGGGAAGTTTCTGAGSCAGCCCAGGCAGGAGTTTGCCCGTACACCCCAAGGAGAAAGGCCAAGAACGAAGCATCTGAACACAGCCCTGCCAAAACCTCCCTGGTTTTATCATCCTGAGTTCAAACCCAGACCTCCTGTCCTGCTGTTCACACTGCACACTGAAGGGTTTCCAAGAAATGTTTCTTGGCAGCAATCCCAAAAAACCCAGCTTCCGACCCGCGGCCGGGAGCAGAGGTGGCTTCTCTGCGGATTTTGAAAGCTGAATTTCCAAAGAAATTCCAGCATTTCTGAACAAGGCTCTTGATTTTCTCAAACAAAACTATTTCTGTGAGCTTAATTCAGGGCTGGTGGTCTAAGGACTTAGAGAAGATGATCCTGCCCACATTCCCATTCCAGGTTTTGCATGGCATCAGGAATGCTTCCCACCTCCCCTTCCTGCAAACCTGCTGGGATCATGAAAATGATTATGATGGAAAATGTGTGAACCCAGATTTTAGAAGGAATTTCTTGACTATGAGAGCAGTGAAGCCCTGGCACAGGGTGTCCAGAGAAGCCCCTGGATCCCTGGAAGYGTCCAAGGCCAGGCTGGAAAGGGCTTGGAGCASYCTGGGATRGTGGRAGRTGTCCCTGCTCATGGCAGGGGTGGAATGAGATGACCTTTAAAGAACCTTTCCAACCAAATATTCTACAATTCCCACTCATATCCTCTGGGACAGATGGCACCTGTTTGGTAGTGGGTCTGTTCCTACCTCCCACCCTCCTTCCCCTCCTCCAGTAATGCATTTTAAACCAATTTTGATTTTTGAGGCCACAAGGATTTCTACTCAGAGGTGCCACCAGAGCTGGGAGCACAGTGATGTCCAGGATCCCAAGGTTTCCAATTGCACAGAAAGAACCATTTAGGATATAATCAACATTTCAGACCTAAATTCAGACATCTTCTCACCTGTGCTCTACAAACACAGGCTCCCTGCTCTGCCAGCACTACTGCAACTCTGCCTGAGCTGGAATAAATGTGTGACACTGCTGAAAGAGCTGACAAAAAGAAGACAGCAACTTGTGACAAGTGAATGTGACCAGTGCAAACAAAGCCCAGAAATCTGAGTGGGCAGCTTTGTACAGGCTTCATGCATCACTCTTCCCCCCACCTAATCCAAATCTGAATGCTCTGGCCCTGTGACACCAATCAGGAAGTGATGGATAATGAAACACAAGCAGAAATGGGTGCACAAGCCCTTCCAGCTCCCATCAGCTGCTTCACAACCCCCATTTTAAAGAGAGAAAAAACACTCAGCCCAAAATGTCTTTCCAGCAGCCCACAGGAGTCAAGAGGCTCTGGGTGTGATGGACACCTCAGACACTCCACCTCTGAATCCCACACCACCTGAGGTGGTGAACATGTCCCATGACCTCAGCGTGGGCTTTGCTGTCTTATTCCAAAAGGACTCTGTTGAAGAAGCTGCTGTTTAATCCAAATTTTAAAAGGAAGGTGCTGAGGACTATTTCATTTCAGCCAACAGAGTTACATGCACACAGGGCTTCATCATGCAAGACAAACCACTCCCAAACACACCAACTCACAAATTTTAGGGACCATTTCACCTGGCCACTCACAGCAGCCATCTCAGCCCATGGCCACTGCTCTTCACGTGGCTCCAGGCACATCCTGCCAATCCCAGCAGCTCCAGGATTCCAGCTGGCCACCGAATTCCAASCCCAAAGAGCTCAGAAGCCCTGACAGGCACATCCAAGCTCTTGATTTGCTAAAAAACCCTCTTCTTATACTAGCAGAAACTTAAAAATAAGAGACTAAAAATAGTCTCTTTATGTTTATGCTGAGCATCATATATTAATTACTTCTGAGACTTCAGTCTCATTGAATTTATTCATTTTCTGGGATCAGCTATGGAGAAAGCAGACACCAAAGTCTTTCTCCTAGGACAGCTGGCCACTTCTCAGTAAATTATAATCATAGAATATCCTGATTTGGAAAGGACCCACAAGGATCATTCAAGTCCAGCTCCTGGCCCTGCACAGGACAACCCTAATTACTGGGATTCATTCAGCTRCTGACCTCAAGAGGAGTTTTCCCCAAATCAAAAAGTGAGCAAGAAAAAAATTCAAAAAAAACCAACTTAAAAATACAGATAACAAAACACAGCATGAAATTCAGTGAAGTACAGAGAGGAACACACACAAACAGATCTGAGACTCACTGCTAAATATCACACAGATTCCAAGGGAAGGATTTAGTCAACCCTAAAAGTTAGGATTGGCTTCAGTTTGGCACTGAGGTATCAAGTCAGATTTCCAATGAGTTCAAAGAATTTTTATAGGAAACCATAAATTGGTTAAGTTTGTGAAGCAGGCAGTGTCAGCTGGACCTTGTGTGGAGGCTTTAAGGAAATATCAAACCACAAATACAAACTACTTCTCCAGACAGGGTGAACCWGTGAAAGCCACAGCAACAAGAAATGCTTGAGGAAAAGACCTTGTTGATACAAATCCCCAGGTTTCACAGGCACATCTCCCTTTGCTACTCCAGCAGCACCCTCCCAGCACTGAATGCACCTGGGTTGGAGYGGGTCCTTCCAAACACCCAACAAGAAATCTTACAGTAGGGTTTTTATTTTTAATTTTTAAAAGCATTCTTCAGTCTTTTCCACAGGTTAGACCACGGGAAGAACTTTGACCAGAAGAACTTCCCACAAACTCCCTGATGGATGTTGGGTTTTAATTCACCAAKGTCCTGAGTAACTCTTCTTACTCTGGAACCTTTCTTTTCACTCCATGGCCTTCCCTTCCTCAAAAAGAGCCTGGGCTTTTTCTTTCCCCCTCCTTTATAAATCATTCATGCAAGAATTCATGCCCATCTGCACCAAAGTTAAGAATGTATTTCAGTCTAATACTAATTCAGTTTTCTTTAGTCTAATACTGGTTTGTCTAGATAACAAAAAGAAATTTATTAAAGATTCTCTTCAAAATAGCTCAAATATTGATGCCCAAACTCTACTTACGACACAACTCAAAAGTTTCAAAAAATGAAAGATTCTTTGAAGGTAAATGGAGACAAAACACTGGATTTATCCAAGTTTGCACCAAAACAAAGCCAACACTAAGAAGACTGCAYTCATTAGGATTGAACAAGGGAACGATGAGTGCAGATTCCTCTGTGTAGGATTGAGGGATGTGAATCCATGAGGAAGCTGCACCCCCTGGAACCACCAAAGGCTGCACCAGCACCAGCTCCACACCCCAAACATCTCATCCATGCCTCTACTGTACCTTGAAAGGGACGTTCATTCACCTCTTCGCCTCCCCGACGTGACAGCCAAAGCTTTTTCTGATTAAAACCAAACCAGGAGGATGAGGAGCACACAATCAATCCTTGTTAAGGCTGATGATTATTCTCAAAGCACCCTGGAAGAGAGGAACACCCAGTGAGTGGCATGTGCCAAGGGGAAAGAGCCTTTTTCTGCCCTAAATGCTTGGCTTCTGTTGTGGATGACTGAGATTGTCCCAGCCATTATTGTAGTCCTCATATAAAATAAGTTTATCCAARTAYTCCAAGCTCAGCTTGCAGAAGATAKGGAGATGGTCAAGGACAAGACTGAAGACCACAGCTCATATTTCAGGGAATAACCCACAGCCTGTTAATACAGCAGCAATTAATTAACAACAAAAAATGAGTCTTACATTGTTCTGTTTTGCAGAGAGGACACCAAAGAACACACACCACTTGGCCTGAAGCTGGAATGATCTCATTTTCTGCAAGATTTTACATCCAAATCTAGATTGCTGCCTTAAAAATGCCCTTATTTTTGGAGAGGAAWGTGAAAGTTTATGGGCAGGAGCCAGGTACTCATCAGGCCAGCCAGCACCAGTGGGAAGAGAGGACAAAGCTCTGGACAGCACAAACCCTTCTGGAGGCCTGGAACAGGRGAAGGTGCCTTCAAAGGCTCCTCTGCTCATGAAAACAGCCCCAAGGTGGAATTAGAAATGCATCAGTTAAAGCATCTACAGGAGTGAGAGTGGCTCCTCTGGAGCTGTGGGTATGTTGGCAAGACAGGAAAACAATATTCCACCAGGCTGGGGGAGAGACAAGTGAATTATTCCCTTGGCAACCACTTCATGGGACTTGGTTCTCTCCTCAGTTATTCATATTTGGCTCCTCAGTTACTTTCTGTAGGACTCCTCCAGTTTTAGATCTCATTTTCAAGTTGGTTACATCTTCCACGTGCTGTGCAAAGCACAAACAGGCAAGGTGCATTTTTTAAGGTGAGTGTAAAACAGCTGAAAGCACCTGTACCGTGGGAACATCTGGCAAAATTCAATGCCCTCCTTGATGGAGCAAGAGAAAAGCTGATGCTCTTTGTTCTAATGCTTYATTAGGGCATTAAAGCCTCACACAGAAAGCACCCAAACCACCCACCCACAGCAAAAGCAGCAGCAGAACCGATGCTCCAACAGCTGCCACAGACACATTTTATGAARAATCCTTTCCTTAGGATTTTTTCCTCCTGAGAAGCTGAGAGGCCTCAGGAACAACATGTAAACAATGGTTATCTGCTGCTGTGGAATGCAACAGGTGCATCTGKGATTGGTCTCATGTGGTTGTTTCTAATTAATGGCCAATCACAGTCAGCTGGCTCGGACTCTCTGAGACACAAGCCTTTGTTATCATTCCATTCTTTTTCTATTCTTAGCTAGCCTTCTGAAGAAATCCTTCCTTCTATTCTTTTAGTATAGTTTTAATATAATATATAAAATAAAATAATAAATCAAGCCTTCTGAAACATGGARTCAGATCCTCRTCTCTTCCCTCATCYTAAGRYCCCTGTGAACACGGTCACAAACAGCAGCTTCCAGGTATCCCTTAAACATTCTGGTGAAGGTGATGGAGACTGCCAGGCTAGAGAGCACCACTGAAAAAAMCAATATCCTCACATGCAACATCCCTGGAAGCGTCCAAGGCCAGGCTGGATGAGGATTGGAGCAACCTGGTTTAGTTGAAGGTGTCCTTGCCACTTGGAAGTAAACCGTCTTAAAGATCCCTTCCAACCCAAACCATTCTGTGTTTCTATGGATTTATTTAAGTTGGAGAAAGGAGACACATTCTGCAGGCATAGGGAAGGAGCAGCAGAGCATCTTCTCCCTGGTGGTGCAGCAGTGCTCCGGGGACACCCACTCCATTCCCCAAGAAACAACCCAGCCTGCTCACGGCCATGTGGATTCCCAATCCGGCTCTGCAGCAAAACAGGCTCCCTCTAATTATCCCTCAGCCTGATGACATCTGAATGGTGGAACAGAAGCATGGCAGAGACACAAAATGAGGGAGTGTGAAAACAAGCCTGTCTCCTTTCTCTGCTCACACCGCAGGTCCCAAGCGCACGAGGACTCGCTCYCGCCTGAGTCATTCCCAGCAACGCTTCCCAACCACTCAGAATTCCCACGCACGAGGCTGTTCTGGCAAAATTAGTTAAAAATGAGAGGGCAGCAAGAGCCACTCTGGGACTGCAAGAAGCAACAGAGTGATGAGAAGGATCGGTTGTGTCTGTGGAGCCTTATTAGAAGTAATTTATATGCAAGTAAAACAAATATCCCCCCCACTTTTCCAGGAAAATGCTTAATTCCATACTGATTTACACGCTTTCCAATCTCATTGACTTCAGAGGGATTGCCTGCAGTAGGAATCACCAGGCTGTGGCCTCCCAGCAGTAGAGTAATCCCTTCATATTCCCCCTTTCAAAAGCCCCATCATCCAAGCAGGTGCTGCAGCTCAGGCCCCATGAGCCGAGTTCCAGCCCTGCAGCAACACTTCTCTCCCTGCAAAATCCTGGGAAGGGGGGGGGAAAGGGAAATAAAAATCTGATGATGGAAATGCCTCGTGGAGTGTGGCTGAGCTGGGGAGAGAGAGGCCTGAACCCTCCTTCCACCTAATTAAATCCAGATCCAAAAGCTGTTCTGATCCAAGTGCATTAAGCATTTTTGTTAGGAAAGGCAGGGATAAATTAACTCCTAACTCTGGCTCTAATCTTTTTTTCATTGTTGTTTGAATTCTCTCACTTCCTATGATTTCAGTGTTTCTTTGTGATAAAGAGGAGCTCTGGCTGGCTCATCTGCCCCTTTTCTCCATGGCATCTGGGCAGATGCTCCCCCCCAGCCAAGCTCTTTAAAATCACAGGACCTGCTTCTGCATTTACAAATATTGGTGCAAAAGGCMACTGCTGAGCCCACTCTTTTGTCACAGCTGTTATTTACAGCACAACCAGCATGCTGGAGAGATGATAATAAATGTTTAAYGGTCCAGTAAACACCAAGGGCTTTATCTCCAGCCCATTTCCAAGCTTGATCAAATATAATAATCCTTTGTATGTCTGTCTGCCACTTCCCTGGCTTCCTGTGGGATGGGAAGAGATGGACAGGGCTGCTCTATATTCAGACATATAAATATAGAGAAAAAGGGCTTAGTTATAGGGACATAAATGTTTTCCCTGCTTCCACATCAATTCTTTGCTCCCAAAAGGTCAAGACTATCCACCAACCTGTTGGACCTCAACTTCTATATAATACAGAAATGCAGGCAGCATCTGCCTCCAGGATTCAATGCAGCAGTTATAAATAACAGGAATATTACACAGAGGAAGTGGGGAATATGTGGAGGAAGTTGAGAGGAGAATCATCCACTTACAGATTGGGCAGATAAACCACTTCCTCAGATGTGAAATGGAAGATCTATTCCTCCTCCAATTATAGCTGTGGGTCCATTACTCAATATTCCCTCCTCATGCAAGTCTTACTTATCTCATAGAGCCTCATCTCTCCCAGCTGACACTGTAAATGAGTCATTTGACACATTAAAGTGAAGCAGTTAGGGTTTTATTATGCTGTTACACATCACTGTGACAAGCTTCCCTAAAGATCTGATCCTAAATCCCAGTCCAACTCTGGTTTGGGAAAATGATCCTAAATCACAGTCCAGCTCTGGTCTAAAACAAACTGATACTAAATCCCAGTCCAATTCTGGTCTGGGAAACTGATCCTAAATCCCAGTCCAATTCTGGTCTAAATCACAGTCCAGTTCTGGTTTGGGAATGGGAAACTGGTCCTAAATCACAGTCCAGTTCTGGTTTGGGAGAAACTGATCCTAAATCACAGTCCAGTTCTGGTTTGGGAGAAACTGATCCTAAATCACAGTCCAGTTCTGGTTTGGGAGAAACTGATCCTAAATCACAGTCCAGTTCTGGTTTGGGAGAAACTGATCCTAAATCACAGTCCAGCTCTGGTCTAAATCACAGTCCAATTCTGGTTTTGGAATGGGAAACTGATCCTAAATCACAGTCCAATTCTGGTCTGGGAAACTGATCCTAAATCCCAGTACAGTTCTGGTTTGGGAGAAACTGATTCTAAATCCCAGTCCAATTCTGGTCTGGGAAACTGACCCTAAATCCCAGTCCAATTCTGGTCTGGGAAACTGGTCCTAAATCAGTCCAGTTCTGGTTTGGGAATGGGAAACTGGTCCTAAATCACAGTCCAGTTCTGGTTTGGGAAACTCACACAACCCAGAGATRAACACACGAGAAGAAGCCACCTGGACTCTGCAGGTGAGACCTCCCCCATGTAGGGTTGCACCTATTCAATACACAGGCTCCAAAGCCACACCTGTTCCACAGCTCTCCAGACCATGTTCAAGRTTTGATTTCTTTTTTCCAGCCTCCAAAAGAGCCCCAAAATCAAGTCCAGGCACTGGTGAGGTCTTTTGATCCAGCCAAAGCCACCTGATCCCACCAACACCAGCACTTCTTGGCTCAGATGATGGGAGAGACCTGCTTCCCAGTTTGATCTGGTCAAACTGGAGGGTCTTCTSAGGCTGATCCATGCAGAAGATGAGGGATCAGGGCAAGATTATGTAAACTAAGGCTTGAGGCCAAAATAAAGGAGCCTGGAGGCAGGGCTGTCATCAGGGCGTAGCTCAGCTGTGCCTCCACCATGCACCAGCCCTTCCCTCCCTCCTTCCCTCCCTCCCTGGGACATTTTCACTCTGCATGGCCAGGAGACTCTTGCAGAGGGTGTTTGAAACTCCCAGAGCTGCCAAAAAAGTCCAATTAAAGCCCAGTGAGAGCTGATCAGAAATCCACCCCGGCGAACCGCAGCCCTGCTCGGCCGCCTTTCTGCGTGAACCCAAAAATCCTGCAAGCAAAGACCTCCCAGCAATTACACCCAAAAGGTTTCCTGTCTCTGCAAGAATCTTTGTTTGCTTTGGGTTTTAGTGGTAGATGGGAGCACAGACTACAACTTGTGGGAGATAGCTTATTGCTGCTAAAGCAAAGAGCCTTTTTCCTTCCCTCCCTGAACAGACAGAGCACTAAAAAATGCTGCTCTGAAACAGCTTGGTCCTGCATTCACAGATGGCAGCAAAAATTAGCATTATTTATCAGTGGCTTTAGTCACTTTTTAAAAGAAAAGCAGATAAAGGAAGACATGCACCTGAATTAAAGCTCCTTGCTCTTTTGCAAGTAATACTTTAACAAAGCATTTTGCAGAGATTTAGGAAACCACACTTTAAAAAACCCACCAAACATTTACCCAAGAAGGAGAATGAAAACAAGCAGAACAATAAGAGTCACGGAAGYTTGCTCTGAGGAGACAGCTGGGAAGGTGAAAGGAGGAAACAAGCACAAAAAACACATAGCATAAAGATAGAAATTAATCCAAAACAGCAGGAGAAGAATTATTAAGCCATTTTACATTCTTACAGCAAAGGAGATGTGATCACACAGTGCTGTTCAATGCCAAATGCATTTGTGCACAAGTCACACCCCTGCAGAGGGCTCAGCCCAGCCCTGCATCTCCTGAGGACCTTGAGCTCTGTGTCTCAGAGTGGTGGAGGTGAGAAGAAACTTCTGGAGATTGTCTGCTCCAACTCCCTGCTCAGCAGGGTCACACACAGCCAGCTGCCCATGACTGTGGACAGAAAAATGCTGAATATTCCCAAAGATGGAGACTCCACAACATCCCTGGGCAATTTGCCTCAGCACCTGGCGACCCTCACAGCCAAAATGTGTTCCCTGATGYTCAGAGGGACCCTCCTGTGGTCAGTGTGTGCCCACAGCCCCTTGTCCTGTCCCTGGCCACCACTGACAGAGCCTGGCTCTGTCCTCTCTGCACCCT
>JACDOX010000021.1:106989-125861 GCA_014549065.1 Cardinalis cardinalis
CAGGCCACCACTGTCCTTTTTGGGCACTTTGTTTCATGTCCAGCAGGACTCCCAGGTCCTTTCCTGTCCAGCTCTTTCCCAGCACAAACTGGTGAGGAATTGCAGGGAAACAGCAAATGCAGGAAAGAAAAAACACTTGTAAACCTCTRCAAAATCTGCTGTCAGACAGGGAAGTTCATCACCAAAGAGCTTAGTTCAGATGAAGGACAAATAAAAAAAGGCACAGAGAGCATCATATGATAAATAGGCATCATTTTCTCCAGCAGTGAAGCCTGTCCTCACTGCAAGAACTTGCCATTTCCTCCCAGCACAAATGGATTACTCACGGACAGTGAAGTCAGGAACAAAATTAACTCTTGGAGCTCAGCATGTCCCAGGAGATGAGCTCAATCCCAGGCTCCTCCTCCCTCCACAGCACACAGAGCAGGAGCCTGGTGGCCTCTTTGATTGCTTCCATCACCACAATAATTACTTTAATTTTTAGCTTCTTGATTTTGGCAGAGATTCTCTTAAAAGCCRAAGGAAGAGCAATTAAATGGGAGAATTAAGTGAAATAAGGTGCCAACAGGGTTTGGTGTCTGTCCCTCTTCCCTTAAGTGGGGTGGAAGATGAAGTGCTCAGCACATGGGCTCCTGAGAAAGCCTCCAAAGGGAGGCAACCCTCAGARGAGATCCAAAAAGCCTTTTTCTTAATAGAAATAATCTAGAACTTGCCAAAAAACCCTACATCCTGCAGGACTGGCGGGATGGAGCCTTGGCTTCAGCTCCCACGTGGGCTTAGCAGTACAAATCCACTTCCCACAGCCCAGGGAGAGCAACCCCAAATCCATCCTGTCCTTCCTGTGGTGCTGAGCAGCCACAGTGAGAGTCACTCCTCCAGAAAGTGCAGAATGAGSTGATTTATGGACTTACCAAGGAGGGAAGCTCTGATCAGGGTCCTTTTTCTCAGGGTTCTCATCTGTTTTACATGAGATACTCATTAAGGAATCCACAAGCAGCCCATGATGAGGWGGGACAGGACACAATTCCTTCCCTTTTGTGTTATCACCTGCCCAGGTTTGGGTGGCAAGGAGGGATTCAGCACCTCTGTTCCACACAGCCAGGCAGTGCTGCAGGTTCCTCACCAGGGATCAAAGCAAAGAGAACCCAACACCTCCACCAGCAGCAGCTCAAGAAGCTCCCAGTGCTGGCTGCCCAACGAGCCCAGAACCCTGGGATCACAGTCCTCATCCTAATTTTTTTTTTTTTTTTTTAAGAATATAATCATCAAAAATTGTCTCTTGCTGGAAGGCTAACAGCTGCATGACAGCCACATTCCAAGTTTTCTACTCATTCATGAATTCAAAAGTCAGGCTGAGCAGATGCACCATTAAGTCCAGTTTCCTTATTTTTGACAACACATGTAATTATCCCCAACTTCAGAGACACAAACTACTCCTGGAGAAGTGACTTGTCAAACAAGGAGATGACAGAGGCAGCAACAAGAACCCACTCACCCTGCCACTGGTCCCATGTCTCACAAAATAATTGCCTTCCCACCCAGGACTAAAGGTTACAACTACAGAGAAAATGAGTCAAGCTGGAAAGACATATTTTAAAAAATGGGAAAAAAATGGAACAAAAAAAGCTTTATAAAAACACACCAGCATGTGTAAGACAGGAGGGAGACCATTCATGCATTGCACCTTGTTTGCTCATGCTTTGTCTCAGCTGCCAACCACAAATTAAGTATCTCAGTTAAAACTTTGCTCATCTGGTACCTTTAATACTTACTCAGTCACTAGAAACTGAACATCTGTTTTGCTTTGAGGCTTTCAGCAGTGACTCAATGTTATCTGCAGTGCTGGACTGCTGAACATGAGTATTCCTGAGGTTTTTTTTCTCCCCCCCACCCCACTCCTAGCAACAGGGCTTCTTGCTTTGGGGAGGAATCAGCTGACAAAGTTGGGTTATAAAATCATTACAGCTTGACGTGAGTTGAGGAGGAAGGGCAGGACACAGAGAAATTTCATCCTCAGCTGGAAACAGCCCAGCTGAGATCTCCACCAGGGTGTACCTGAGTCCCAGAGCTCCCTGAGATCGATACACCTTTGGCTCCCAGGCTCTGGAGAAGCAGCAACCTCCTGCTGTGTTTACAGGCAGCTCGATAAACACAACACAATTAAAATCCCTCCAGCAACCTCTCAGCGTGTGCATCCCCCCCACCCAGGGCTGGGAGCAATCCCAAAGCTTTATTTGGGATTTAACCTCTGGGCACTGCAGAGAGCTCAGCATCACATCTTCATCAGCAGGGAGGTTCCCAAGGTGGAGGAATAGCTCTGGGAAGAGGATGCAGCAGCAGGAAATATCCCAGCACCCAGGGACCCAATTAAGGGGCTGACAGAAGCCACCAGCATCCTATTAGCAGGGTACAAGCTGTGCCTGCACAGARGCATGCCACGCCTGGGAAAAGGACTTCAAGGATAACATATTCWGAGTGTGTGTGCCAGGGAAGAGCCTGGACATGGTCATCATCTTGTCCTGCTGTAAGAGAAGGGATCTGGGCAGGCTCCAAGCCAGCACATTGTTAAAAGTCATTTCCCTGCTGTGTGAGCAGGGATGATCCTGCTGCTCCTTCAGGGAGTGGGAATTTTCCCTGGAAGGGCATCAGACAAAGCAAATCCATAGGTCTTCCCTTCYCCTCACCAAATGGTGGCCATAAAACAGAGCCAGGTGTCAGAAAGGATACTCAGGGTGGCTTTATGGGGTTTCAGAGAATCACAGAATATCCTGAGCTCAAAGGGACCCAGGCAGGGATCATCAAATCCAGCTCCTGTTTCACCATCTCCCACCTCAGATTTGGGCACACACACAATCACCCAGGCTCTAAAGGACCTCCAAGATAACTGAGCCCAATCTGTGACCCAYCACCACCCTGTCAACCAGACCAGAGCACTGAGTGCCACTTCCAGGGTTCCCTTAAGCACCTCCAGGGATAGGGACTCCACCACCCCCCTAGGCAGTCCAGCCCAGTGTTTTATCACCTTTTCTATGAGGAATTTCCTCCTAATGACCAACCTGAACCTCCACTGGAGCAGCTTGAGACTGTAAGGGGCTCACTCAAAGGGTTTTTATGACCCACTTCACCCTTACATACAGGTAAAGGGCACTGATATTGAGAATTCAGAAGTTAACCTGCTGGGAGATAAAGGTTCAAAGGGATATCTGAGAAAAKCCCTACTCCTGGCTCCCACCCCAGCACTGGAAAAGGCTTCTCTCCCTTTCAGTGGAATTTTAAGACTGAGTGTGCACAGGGACAGCCTGACACTGTCCCATCAGACACAACAGACCCCATCTGAGATCYGCTTAGTTCAGTACCTCCAAAAGCAATCAGCAGCAGGTCTAGGAAGGTCAAACCCAAAACAGTCTGTACCATTTCCTCCCCAGAACACTTCCCAGGCTTCAGCACTGACTGTTTTTCTACCCAGGCATCTTTATACCTTCCTTCCACCAGTTTATCCAGTCACYTTCCTGATCCATGTCAGTTTTTAAGCATCCTACAGAAAGCAGCAGCACAGCTTGCCCAGAGCAGCTGTGGCTGCCCCTGGATCCCTGGAAGTGTCTAAGACCAGGCTGGATGGGGTTTGGAGCACTCTGGGACAGTGGAAGGTGTCCCAGCCCATGGCAGGGTTTGGAACAAGTTGATTTTWAAGTCCTTTCCAACTCAAACCATTCTGTGGTTCTGTGATTAACCCATGGAAATTCTTACAAACACTGMCAGAACACAGGGGGAGGATGTGCTACCAGGACAGCACCATCAACACCCAAAAATCTGATCCCCAGAGCTCACAAAACTCCTCTGAGTCCTCTCCCCCAAGTTTTTACGGGGCTAACACACAGCACAATGAACAAGTGCTGCCATGCAAGTCTCAGGGATTCAGACTGGGCTCCCCATCAGAGGCTCTGCGGGCAGCGAAGCAGCAGAACTGGTTTGGAAAGGAGAAAAGGAAAGAAAACACAGATGACTCTGATAAGATGTCTAATTAATAAAGCATAAACGAGACAGGCTGGTTCAGGCTGCATGTCCCATCTGCTCTGCCTTCACTCAGGATGGTTCCCATCCCCAAAAGCACAGGTTTCCATGCAGATATTCCCACATGCTGACAAGACAAAGATGTGCCTTCAGCACCCCAGCACACAAGCTCWGCTCTGGCATTCCTGCACATCCCTGAGCTCCTTTCTTTTAGGAAAATAAAAAATAGGAGTGCCCAGCATGCAAAGCATAGCCTGGGACACCAAGGCCACATCCCAGAGACCAAACACTGGAGTTTGGTATGAGTTTGGAATAGCTTCATTGTCATCAGTCCTCTGTGACCTAACCTACCACTAAAGCTTTACCCCAAAATAGCTAATATGTTTTAAGCTCTGCTTTAAGCAACATTGCAATCAAGTTGTGTGAATTTCTACAGTGTAAATGCTGATTTATAAAGATTTATTTGAAGACCTGACAGCTCCCTAAGGCCAGCAGCTGAGTTATGATTCTGGAAGTTGAGGTTTGGACAAGATCTTGATGTCTGCATCTTTCTGGTTCTCCTTTTGAAAAAAAAAATAAGCAGAGAAGACACACACAGTRGAGTCCCAGTAGTGGGAAACATCCAGACACTCTTACAATCGTGCATCCAGGCCCTAAAAGCTTCAACAGAAGAAAAAAAAGAGAGAAACAAAAGGGAGCAACAGGAAACTGGTGGTCAAGAGGTGCTGAAAGTCCTGGTGCTTTCTGAGGATAGGCTGACTCATTCTCCCCAGTTAAAAACCCAAACAACACCAACACCAGCCAGCCTGCTGGAGGTGGGAGTTCATGGTTTCTTCAGGTTTCATTGCTATGGGTGGATTTAATGAGAATGGAAAGCTTTCAGGGAGGGTAAACCCTTCAGAGGCAGAGAGGAAGGTACAGTCAGTTCTGGAGAAGCTTCTCCTGCATCACTTCATTCATGGCCACACCAGCTGAAAACCCAGCAAGAGTCAGGCTCTGAAAAGATAATCTGGTCTATTCTTTTTCAAAATATGAGACTGAATGAGCAAGGTTCTATTGGGAAAGTCCACACCACACCTCTGATGACACAGAAGAAAGAAGCAGCCTGGTGTTCCAGCCAGCCAAATGGGGAACAACAAAGCTTTATTAGAGGAAAACCTTGAGGATGCAAACAAGCTCATCTCCACCTGGGATGCCAAGATCCTTCCACTGCCTTCGTATTCAGGAGCTGTGAACATCACAAAGGTCTGATCTGCACTGGAGGAAGGACCAGGGAGGATGTGCCATGGCAGACGCACCCCTCGCCCAAGCCGCCGGGCTCCAGATGTGATCTCCTTCAACACTGCTACATCCAACCTCTGTAGCTTGTTCCAGCCCAGCTCCTGTCCCCACATCCCTCAAAATCCAACAATAAACAGCAATAAACAACAATAATCAGTGGGGAGCTACTGCTTGTAAATCAGTTGCCACATCCAGGACGGTCACATATCGCAACGTGAGAGGAACAACAACACGGCGATGGTGAAACCCTGCAGCAGAGATTTGTTCTCCAGACTCAAAACTAGATCCAGACAGCTCATGTGGGTGGCTGAAACTTCATCCCAGGAAAGCCAACCAACACAGGAAGCCTTAGCTGCACTGGAATATTCAAGATTTCAGGCAAACTACTTAAAAGCAAGCAGTTCTCCTCAGGAAATGGACAATGAGCTGCTGGCAGCATCCTGGAAGCCTTTCCTCTGACAAGGAGCTGGTTACTGAGGAATGGAGCTAACTCAGGTACAGGCACAAAATAAAAGGCAGAAGTTGAACTGAACTTGCTGACTAAGCTGAGCTGGGCCAGGGGGGGCAGGGGAGATCCGGGCAGCAGCCAGTGCTCTGGAATAGGCACGGAAACAAATTTCCACGGGAGCATGTTGCTTTAAAGTCAGCTGTATGAGATCATCTTGTCCCCTTAAGTATGTTGTTTCCTAATATTTTGCCCAGACCAATCACAAATGTCAGAAGCAGAGACTGGGTCTGATGGTTTGGGTTTGGTTTTTTTTTTTTTTTAATTACCTTGAGTCCCTGCAGAGCCTGTTGAGGATGAGAATTATAGACCCTGTTCTGTCTTTCACATTACAAATGCAATTACCTCTGCAGCCTGATTGCAGAGTCTCCTGTCAGAGTGATTCTGCAAGAGGCTGGAGGAACAGCTTGCCTTTCAAAGGGAGTTAGGAACATTCCTGCAAGTCCTTCCATGCCCTGTGGTCACGTGCTGGTGAAATTTAAGAAAAGCATGTGCAGTCCCAAGGGAAGAGCATCCCTTGGAGAAAGCTGTTCTTACAGCCTTCAAAAAAGGATGTGATGAAATGCCATTGCAAAGTACAACATTTCCTGGGCAAAAATCTGATTCTGCTWGCTTTTCAATCTTCTTACCCAGACAATGAAGAAAAAATGTCACTGTAAGATGATTTTGCAATGGAAGGGACAGTTTGGAGATGGGCAGGCTTGTCCTAGCTGAGTGCAAGAGATGTGGGACTAAGCAAAGCAGGAGATAACATTAAGGTCAGTTGGACTCCTCTTTCTAAAGGCAGCAAGCATCTTGGATTTGTCTCCTGGATAGCTGCAAGTGGAAATTAGCACTACAAGCTGGAAACATCTGGAGATGGGGTGTTAAACAAGATAGTGTTGGTGGGCCACATCTGGTTCCCACATTTTCCTGTCAGCCTAACCAGAGGCAGGAGTCAGGCATGCAGGGCATCCAGTGGAGCTGGGAATTCTGTGCTGGATGATCACAGAGGCCACTGCCACCAGGTGAGAGCTCCCTTCTCCTCCAAGCACTGCCAGAACCAGCTGTGCCAGGCTCTGTTTCACCCCAGTGGGACACAGCTCTGCCAAAACGCTGGCCAGGCCAGGGTGCTGTGCCAGAGCACGCCAAGGTAAGCAAGCTGAGCTGCCTTACTCACCACCAGACGTGGTCCAACACGTGCAGGAAGGAGAGAACAGAAAAATCAACTCTCCAAAACRACACCAGCTCCATCTTACATCAGCTCACCCCTGCCATGAAACAACTCAGCAGCTCTTTGCACCTTCATTTCCTTTTGGCACTGGGGCAGCAGCACTCCCAGCTCAGCCAGGGATTGATGGAGGGGCCAGAGCTGCTGCACCAGGGCCACAGAGAACACCCAGTTTGGACAAGACAGGGCTTGACCCCCTCARTTATTAAGCAGGAAGTGGGAATATWAAGTGCAGATGTTAATGGTGAAAGGAAGGCTGGAAGACAGGATTGAAAGAGTTTGGATTGGATATTAGGCAGAAATTATGCCCYGTGAGGATGGTGAGGCTCTGGCACAGGYTGTCCCATCCCTGGAAGTGTCCAAGGCCAGGCTGGATGGGGCTTGGAGCAATCTGGTCTAGTGGAAAGTGTCCCTGCTTGTGGCAGGGGTTGGAATGGGATGGTCTTTAAAGATCCCAACCCAAACCATTCAGTGATTCTGTGACTAAACCACTGAGTTCAGCTCACAGCACTTGAAATCAAAGATCACRAGGTTTCACAGCTTATTATCAAACATGGAAGTCAATGCAGGATGTTTTATCCTAAGAAAAAATTCAAGTGTTGCCTCCTCAGCTGCCCATTACCTAAAGTGGGCTGAGTGAGCCCCATTTCTGAGGGAATAAATCCCTTTTGCACCAAGCAATAGGGAAATGGAGTGGGAAGTGGCCAGCATCCTTAGGCACATCAGACCTGTTCTCCAAGCAAGAGACTCCAAGCTTAGGGCATTTCAGAAGCCAGCATTTCTCAGTCCCACAGCACCAACTCCTCCTTTCATTTCACATCTATCCCCTTTTCCCTGGGGACAGCAGGCAGCCTGGTGTGACACAATGGGAATAACCCCAGTCCCTCATCAGGCACCAAATCTGTGAGCAAGGCAGGCTTTGATAAATGGGAGGAGGGTGGGGAGTGAAGGAAGGTTCATGGAAGAGAGCTTGCAGAAGACAGGAATATTAAAGAGTTTCAACTCTGCAGCCAGGAAACACTTAACAAACAGGCATCTTTGCACTCAAAGCTGCTAAAAAACAACCCTACCCAGAGGAAAGAAAAATAACAGATGTGAGAATTAAGTGGGCAAGTGTTTGGTGTGTGATTTGCTCCACAAAGACCATTTAGGGGACAGTTTTCAGAAGCAGAGGATGTTTGTGGCTTTAAGGCCAGGTTGGAGGGGCTTGGAGCAACGTGGTCTAGTGGAAGGTGTCCCTGCTGGTTGGAATAGTTGGTCTTTAAGGTCTTTCCAASCCAAACCATTCCATGAACAGCAGCAACACTTGGGAGCTGTCTGGCACGAAGCTTCTGAGGTGCCTGTTCAACATTGCTGGGCTCTGACAAAATTCAGTACAAACAAGAAGGTTTTTCTCAAGTCATCATTTTTGYGTTGCTTCCAAAACTGAGACCTGCACGAGCTCAGTGTCTCCATCTGGCACATCTGCAGTGCTGGAGCTCAGGATGCTGCAATTCTGGGTGCCAGGGCACGGGGGGAGAAGGGAGGGTTTGGCAGCTGGAGGCCAAGAGGGAAGGAAGAGATAATCCAAAAAGTAAGTAATGAATTTAGCTCCAGAGTAGAATGGACCAAAATTGCTCCCAAAAATAAATTCAAGTGGCTCTTAGTAGCAAGAACAGATTTAACCACCACAATAATTTTCAGTTCCTCTCCCCCAAACCATCATTCCCAATGTTCCTCAGGCCTCTTGTTTCTCTCTGGAGGTAGATCCAAGGAGCTCTGCAACCTGGGGGCCACATTCAGGATGGAAATGACTGAGAATGTCCGAAGGGGGAACATGGTTCAAATGCTTTGAAGGCTCTGGAGTGTTTTATTCAATGTTTTGACTGTTTCAAAGTAAAATCAGGGCCCAACTTCTAAAATAYACATGAAGTAAAACCATCAACAATRAGAAAAATTTATTCTAATGTAACATCCAACAGCACAGTTTGACAGGGTCATTTGGAACTGCACATCAAGTGACCACAGGCAAAYTGGGGTAGCCAGAGATGCTTCAGAACTGGCTGAAGAGCCACAGAAGGGTCACTGCAAGAGCTTCCTACAGGAAGGACACAAAATTCCATCCTGTTTTTGGCAAAAGCCACTGTCACCTGAGAGCTGGCCCAGGGATGGAAGTCAGTAGCTCAAGTCCAAAGGTGGGTTTGTGTCACAGCCCCTGCCAGAGGCCACTCAGCCTCCCAAGGCTTGACACAGGATTGGCACTCCAAAAAACCCACCAAAATTCATGAACCCAGTGGCTGAACTCTGAATCTCCCCAGCACAGGGCCTGCAGGACCTTAAATAAGGATTTCAGTCAGGACAGGGAGAGACACAGAGGCCTGAGCTCTGCATTCCAGGGGCTCCCTTGGGAAGTGTCACAGCATCCCAAAGGAGCTGAGCTGCCATTTGTCACCTCCAGAGCAAAACAATCATCCTGGAAATTCCTTGTGCCAACAGCCCAGTCCTACCAGAGAAGACAAAGCTCAAGGAATGCTTGAAGAGGTGTCACATTCACATTYTCTGAAAAATTCCTTTGCCCAGGATTTTTCTCCTGGAAAGCTGAGAAGCCTCAGAGAAAAATGAAAACAATTCTTATCTCATTTGCTTCTCCTGTGTTGTGCTCATGTGGAATGTGTTTGGAGATTGTTTACCCACAGGTGATTGTTCCATTGGATTCTGCTGGGAGTTGTTTTCACTCTTTTGGCCAATCAGGGCCAAGCTGTGTCAGGACTCTGGAGAGAGTCAGTAGTTTTCATTATTATATTTTTAGCCTTCTGTAAGTATCCTTTCTGTGTTCTTTAGTATAGTATAGTATAGCATTCTTTAATATAATATAGTATCATAAAATAATAAATTAGCCTTCTGAGAACATGGAGTCAGATTCATCCTTCCTTCATCTGGGGGGAACACAAATACAATAAAAAGGTCAGCAACAATTCCTGTAACAGGCAAAATGGAAAAAAAAAAGTGGAAGTGGCAAACCTGTTCCTACCCCTGGGCTCAGGATCTGATGGCAGGGCTGGGAGCCTGCCTGAAATCCCATTYTGGAGGGGGGACATGGAATGCACTGCCATGACCATCCAAGGGGCTGGGAGCAGCTGAAGTGGCACAGAAAGTTGCTGGATAGGGATGGGACCAGCCCCAGCCATGATGAGCATGGCAGAGGTGACCTTTCCATGCTGGATTGAAAAGCCTGGAATAACAGCGTGCACCTATGGAAGCTGTTACTGCACTACCCCTCCTTGTCCTTCATTAGTTAATTACTGACATTTCTGCAACTCCACTGCCTTAATGAAGCAGCAGGGGAGAGAGAATTCAATATTAAATAAAAAGAATGATCTCAGCTGGGCAGGGATACCTTCTCTGGCRCAGGACTTCAGGAACTCAAATTTCCTTAATCCATGGCACTTTTCTTGGCCTGTGGGGCACTGAACAGCCCAAAATGAATCCCCCTGGACACACACAGCATCATGAGTTCTCTAAAAGGATKAATCCTTAAAAGCTTCAAAACACAATTTTAAACTGAGCCAAATTGTAGCCTGTGAGATTTGCACCCTTCAAACACAAGAGAAGCTGGGGCTGCCCCTGGATCCCTGCAAGTGTCCAAGACCAGGCTGAACACAGCTTGGAACAACCTGGGATAGTGCAAGGTGTCCCTGCCCATGGCAGGGGTTGGAACCAGATGGTTTTTAGGGTCCCTTCCAAACCAAACCATTCCGTGATTCAACGATTTTATGAAATTCAGGCATTCTGGGCAGCAAAAGGCAGGAACTTGTTTTGTGCAGCAGAGACAGTTTAAACTGATTAAACTCCATGACTGGTGTTCTGGTCTGCTGTCATGTCACCTCCAACGAAGCCACAGCCACCAAGCCAGACCTCATCTCAAGGACCTCTTTCCACAGCAGCTAAACACACTCATCTCCAAAGATCCCACGCTGGGAACTCTGAATCCATCCTACAAAAATAAAACCATTCCAAATAACCCATGCCAAAGCAGCTGAGYGAGTATTGAGCAACTGCAAAGTTCCTGGCTTCCTAAAGACACTCATGATCTTGCAGTAACTTCAGAAAACCCCAGTGAATGGGTCAGTTCCTGGGTTTGGATGTGGGGGAGCTCAGTTTTCCCAGCACTGCTGAGGCTGCCTGGCTGTCCAGGAGCCCTGGCTGAAGTTTCCAGGCAGTTATCAACAAGTTCTGCCTTTTGCTGCTGCCTAGAATGCCAGAGTTTCACAGAATCACTGAATCATGGAATGGTTTGGGTTGGAAGGGACCTTAAAGAAGGGACCCAGCCAGATCTGCTGTGGCTCATCCCTGAAGCACTTTTTCCCCTCAGGACTTTCCACCTCTCCCATCCACTTGTGCACAGAGTTAGTTCCTCSTTCTCTGTCCACAAACAAGAGCAACTGGCAGAGCACAAATTCAGTTTCTGAGCCCTGAAGTTCAAAAGAGGGCTTTGTTCAGTGCCTGGGCTTCCTGGCTTTGCTCCAGGGGGCTTGGACAGGGAATGGAAAGGGATGTTTTGGGAGACCCTATCTGCACATGGTGAATTCCCCAGGGGAAGGCAGACTTCAAGCTCTTCCAGCATCCAGCCTACAGTTCCTCTTGCACTTGGGACTGAACCATTCTCAAAAATGATAAGCAGAAATGACCTGGGTGATGAGTGAAGGGCTTTGTTCAAGTTTGCAGAGAACAAGAACCATGGATCTCCTACCAGCTGCTGAGCTTGTGTGCCAACAAATGTGGAGCTGCAGGACACTGAGCACCCTCAGACCTCCTTGATGTGGGCAATGGAGCTGGGGAAGGGTCTGGGGCCCCAGGAGAGGCTGAGGCAGCTGGGAAGGGGCTCAGCCTGGAGCAAAGGAGGCTCAGGGGGGACCTTGTGGCTCTGCACAGCTCCTGACAGGAGGGGACAGCCGGGGGGGTCGGGCTCTGCTCCAGGGAACAGGGACAGGAGGAGAGGGAACGGCCTCAGGCTGGGCCAGGGGAGGKKYAGATTGGATATTTGGGAAAATTTCTTCATGGAAAGGGTGTCCAGCCCTGGCACAGCTGCCCAGGGCAGTGGTGGAGTCCCCATCCCTGGAGGGGTTTAGAAGCCATGTGGATGTGGCACTTGGGGACATGGGCAGTGGKGGCCTTGGCAGTGCTGGGGGAATGGTTGGACTGGWTGATCTYAGWGGGCTTTTCCAACCCAAACAATTCCATGATTCTCTGATACACATGGGAATGCAGACCAAGCACCACCTGGCAAGATCAGACCCAGCAAAGTGGTTTAATAAACCCTGACCTAAAGCTCCACCTAAAACACCCTCTGTGCTGGGCAGAGGGGCCCTGCAGGGAATGCAGCAGCTTTGGAAAGAGAAAAGAACTTGCAGGGGATGCTGCTGGGGCTGCAGCCCCTCCATGGAGAAAGCACCACCCTCCCAGCACGTGCCAGCTCCCCACAGCCTCCTCCTGCAGCAGCATCAGGTGCTCCATCCCATGCTGCTCACTCAGCTGTGCCACAGAGGAAACAGGGACAGAGGGCTCCCAGGTTCCCCTTTTCTGGCTGCAAACAGGATGAGCTCCAGCTGAGGATGTATCCTTTTAAAGCAGCTCCCTGCATTTCACAATTTATCTTCAAGTTTCTACAAGAAGAGAGCCACATATGGGAAGTTACATAAACTTGACAACCCCCACAGAATATCCTGGAAAAAAAGGCAAATACCTCTGCACAGGCACAGAAGTTGCTCTAAAATATTTTAAGGGAAGTGAGGAGTAAATCCTTCATTATACCATGAATAAAACCTGGACACAAGAAGCAGTATCAGATACTCAGGTGCCTCCACAGCCTCTCCTGGGTGGACCAGATGTGTCTCCTTTGTGGAAGATGCACCTGCAGCACTGGCTTTGCACATGTATCACCARGAGCTCCCCTGCAGCCCTGGCTGAGGGACATGAGGTCCCACAAGGACCCTCACARCAGCCACCAAGAGGGATGAAGACACTTGGAGACCCTCTAAACCATCCTAAATGCCGATGGATCCAAGGTGGAAAATGCTCAGGCAGCCACCAGGTTTGCCATCCTTTCTGGAGCCTCAGCTGAGGAGAGGATCAGAGAGATGAGAAAACAAGATTGTACCTTTTATTTACCTCTCAGGAGAGCAGAGATCCACCTTAGCCCTTCCAGAGCTGCTTTTCTCTCTCAGCTAGCCTTTTCCTGATTTATTATCCCTGTTTTTATTCATTTGGATGTTGGATTCTGGGAGGCCAGACCTGCACAGCCAGAGCTGAAGCACAGCCCCAGTTCAAGCACAAATGGCTGGGCCACAGATTTCACCTCCAAGTACCTGCTGGAGTCAAAAAATAACCYTCACACCACCACTGAAGGCCAAGACAGGTATAAAAAGATGATAAATGAGTTGGCTGAAYACAACTCCCTGGCAGAAGGCTGGAGCCAGGTGGGGATCAGACTCTGCTCCCAAGGAACAGGGACAGGACAGAAGGAAATGGTCTTAAGTTGCASCAGGGGAAGTTTAGATTGGATATGAAGGAAAATTTCTTCATGGAAAGGGTTGTTAAGCACACTCCTAGATAAGATTAGAAAATAATTGAACCTCTCTAATCCCAGTCTCAGTATCTAAAGACAAGCTGCTGCCACCAAGTCACCCAAAGATGCCACCTGGCATTTTCACCCTGCCACCGGAACGAGGATGCAAATTCTACACAGCAACTGGGATTAAAAACATCTATTTGCCTGTAGCCAAATAGGTTTAAAGTCTCCTCAAGAGAAAATCTCGAGGATTATCCATGCTTTCCAATTTATTATTCATTTCTAACTCATCTCCATTCATCTCTAATTCATCACTTAGGGGATGGCATTAGTGTCTGCTATGGAAGGGGTATGAAACTGCATGATTTGGACTAAAGTTGTACTTCTGAGCCTTCAAGAGTGGCCAGTTTGCAAGAGAGTGAAATCCAGAGGCTCTGAGACACACCATGTGTTCAACAACACTGGCAAACACATGTGAATATATTTATTTTCAAACACATCCACATGAGCTTCACTTCTGGAACACGAGTGAGATGATTATCTGCGGGTGTGATAAAAACATGATTCAAATTGTAAAAGCAGCAGGAAAAGTTTTGCATGCTGGCCTGCCACACAATATCACCAGAAAAATTGATGGCAGCTCTCGACCTGCAGGTCGAGAGCCAGGATATTCCTGTGCTGAACACGGTGCCTGGAACGGGAGGCTGCACTTTCCCAGAGCGCTGCTGGAATCTTTATAAACCACTAAAATGCTTTTTTTTTTTTTTAAATCACACACACACAAAAAAGTAAATCCTGTTCTTCATATTTCTCCTCTTACTCAGTGAGATTTACTTATTTGAGGGTTCCAGCCTTCTAGAAAGCTCTAACAGCACCAGGATTGGGAGATCTGTCCCTTTTTCCTCCTGGTTTGGCTGAGCAGYCAGACCTGAGCTCCTTCCTGGCTTTTTTTTTCCACCTATTTCCCTGCCTTGGTTGGTCATTTCTTCCTGCAGCCCTGCTGCTCCCRTCCCTGGTCCTGGGCTGGGTCTGCACTGGGTTTTTTGGGGATGGAGTGAGAGGTGCCTGGCTGGAAGCAAGCAGCACTTTGAGCTGGCTGCAATCCCACAGGGGCCAGGACCAGATTTCCTGGCTGCAGAACCCTCTGTGACATGGACCACAACAGCACTGACTGACACAAATGAGTCCCATCAGCCCTGAGGTTGTGACTGAAATGTTTGAAATCCTCAGAGGAGGAACTGACACACTACCTCCAAAAATACAGGTGGAAAGCAAGGGATGGAGCTCAGACAATGCCAGGGATTTGTGGATCTGCTGCTTAATTGGCAAGTTCACCACTGTGGCCTCTTGGAATGAGTCCAGAGGAGGCCACCAAGATGATCAGATCTACTGTGAGGAAAGAGAGAGAAGTGGGATTGCTCAGCCTGGAGAAGAAAAGGCTTTGGGRTGACCTRAYTGGGGCCTTCCAGGACCTGAAGGGAGCCTACAGGAAATATAAAAACAGACTGGAGCAACAGGAGAAGGCTTCACATTGAAAGAGAGGAGGTTGAGATGAGATATTAGAAAGAAATTTTTCTCTGTGAGGGTGGGGAGGCCCTGGCACAGGGTGCCCAGAGAAGCTGTGGCTGCCCCTGGATCTCTGGAAGTGCCCAAGGATGGGGCTTGGAGCACCCTGGGACAGTGGAAAGTGTCCCCACACATGGCAGAGGGGTGGAATGAGATGATCTTCAAGGCCCCTTCCAACCAAACCATGCTGTGATTCTGTGATTCCATTAGCASTGCTCCCAGAGGACAAGTGAGGATGGCTGGGTGGCAGTTTTGGGGAGAACCTCCACAAATTCTCCTTTGGGCAGATGATCTCCAGCTCCCTGGGGAGGAGCACGTGAGCACAGACCCAGGGACACATCCTGGCCTCAGCAGCCACAGCAGGAATTGCTGCTCTCCTCAGCCCTGGGGCAAGGTCACCACTGCTGGGGTGGAGCCCAAAGCCAGCTAACCCCCCAGGGGTTTAGATCATCAGAACAATCAGAGATTATTTCAAAACCCCRCGATATGGGAGGACAGTCATGCCAGGGGGGCTGGTTCAACCCCAGAGCAATCCAGTGCTGATTGATTCACTGCTCATACCTGGATCCAGCCTTCCTCTCACCTATTACTTCWTACACAAAACCTACAAGCTCCAACAGGCCAAACCCTGTTTTTTCAGACAGGTATGCTGCTGCAGCACCYCCACAATGAGCCTCTAACACACCTTTACTGATGGAGTTTGGAGTGCCAAGAAGTGTCTGGGACCCTCAAATTGTGAATCTAGGTTTTATAACTCTCTGTCTAAGCAGCATCAATCAGCCAAGGCATCTGGTGGTCAGCTACCAAGCCAATAAAAGTCCATTTTCTRCCAGCTGGCATTTCCAGGCTGGACATCTCCCATTTCCACTGCCTCCAGGACTCATCCTGAAGAGATGCTCATGGCCTCAGTGCTCACAACCCCATCAGCAAACACTGAACCTGCTGGGAGACAGGCAGGGGAGAGGCAGCTTTGCCCTGAAATTCATCTCATACTACCTGGGCAAAGCAGGAAGGATGCCCTGCACCTCCCCTTCTTCAGACATGCAGGGATTTGGGGCAGGGAAGGGATTTGGCTGGTTTCCCTCCCCTCCACAAAGGAAGGCAGAGCAGGGATGTCTTCCTGGAAGGAYCAGAAAATAGCAGGGGATCGAGTCAGACTGCGGGGCAGGATGAGGAAATCCTCGTTATGGCAATAAAAAGGTCTCAAGTACTTGGCTGGAGTGCCAGGAATCCACCAACAGGCCAGGCTGGCTCAGAAGCAGCTTTTCACATCAGTGCAGTGAGAACATTTCTGTTTATTTGTTCCTCAGCCTCAGCCAAGAAGGAAGGAGGTGCTGCTCCGTTCCCCCCCTCGCCRCACTTGTCCTCAGCTCCCTGCAACAGCAGAAAACTTCTAATTGGTGACACCTCCACCTCTTGCTCCCTCCTGCCACCCTGGAATGTTTGGGCTCACAGACAGGTTTTAATTTTGCTTCAGATGGCATGGCATGACCTGACTCACGTGGGAAAGGCAGAGGTTACGCTCTCATCTGCTCCTCTGAAGTCAGAGAACTCTTGTTTTCCATCCCAGGCCCAAATTAGTGCTAATTACTCCATGCAAAATGGAGTTGCTTCAACAGGAAGGAATTAGGACAACAAATTATTCTGGAATAAAGAGTCACTGCTGCCTAAGCAAGGGATCTGTTTGTTTGCACAGAGAATAAAAGGAGTTTTCTCAAGGCCAGGTTGGACAGGGCTTGGAGCAACCTGGGCTGGTGAGAGGTGTCCCTGCCCATGGCAGGGGGTTGGAAGGAGATGAGTTTTAGGGTCCCTTCCAACCCAAACMATTCCCTGATTCTCTAATTCATCCCCAGGTCTTTTGGGGGAAAAAAGTAGTCCCAATTTTAAAAAGATTTCCAAACCTCCATGCCTGTTACAGCAGACACCAGCACGACCAGTATGCCAAAACCCAACCCACACTCAGGTGTTTTGACTGCCACCATCAAAACTGCAGCTGCCATAAACACAGAGGTACCACACAWAGAACCACAGCATGGCAGGTTTGAAAGCTGTGGCTGATGCTTCCAGCCAGGAGAGCCCTGATTTGGGCCAGGGAGGGAGGGARCTGCAGGCACACACCCTCCTGCAGCCCAAGGGAGGGTTCCCCTCCCCTCAAACCTGCAGGACATGTGGCTGTGGAGATGCATGATTGGAATGCTCTGGTACAGAACTGTGGAATCACAGCATGGTTTGGGTTTGGAGGGACCTTAGAACTCATCTCATTCCAACCCCCAGCCATGATAATGGGTATCTTCCATCATCCCAGGCTGCTCCAAGCCCTGTCCAGCCTGGGGATGGAGCAGCCACAGCTTCTCTGGACAACCTGTACCTCCTCACCCTCACAGGCAAAAATTTCTTCCTGATATCCTGTCTAACCCACCCTCTGGCAGTGGGAAGCCATTCCCTGTGTCCTGTCCCTCCATCCCTYATCCCAAGTCCCTCTCCAGCTCTCCTGGAGCCTCTYTTCAGACCATGGAAAAGGCTTTGAGGTCTCCCTGGAGCTTTTCATTTCCAGGTGAGAGAAGCTCTCTCAGCCTGGCTAAAGATCAGAGGGGCTCCAGCCMTTGGAGCATTTTTATTGCTTCTTCTGGAGTCACTTTAGGTTCTTGTTGGACCCAGCACTCCCCACCATCACCTCCTCCCYGACAGACACAGCAATCCCTTCCCAGAGGGGCAGCCCCCACCTTGCTGTACCATAAAACACCTCCTGCTGCAGAAAACACCCACGTAAAGCAACATGGAGCAGCTGTGGAAGCAGCACTGCTCTGATGGGGAGCTCCAGGACCATGGTGGGATTCTGGAGATGACATAAAAACCTCCTAAAGGGGTCAGACAGACAAAAGAATGAATGAGCTGCCTCCTCACGAGTGCCTGGGCAGATGGATGTGACAGTGACAATGTCCATGGATCCCACACGTTTCCCACACACAGAAGTTTCAAGTGCTGACAGGTACCACTGCTGACAGGCCAGCCACGTGAGCTGCATCAGAGGAAAAGGGTTTCCAGAGTATTTGGGAGCTTAATGAGCAGCAAACACTCGTGATGAAAGCCACTCTACCCACTTATAAAAACTGGAGACATCAGGAAGAACAGGATTGCACCAGCCTCCAGCGATATCCAGGACCAGCTGCTCCAGAGGAAGATGCAAGAAATCATCCTGGACAGCTCAGGAATCACTTGCTTATCACTAAATCTCCTCCTAAGCCCTTCAGATAGTGATTAAGCACAATGGTTCATACCCTATATATTAAATATTAATCCTCCCTAATGTGACTGCTGATGTTCTGGTTATCCAGTTCGGATAACCACACACCCCATCCTTTTCCACCCCAAACCACAGAAACACAACACACAAACCCCAGCAGCGTTCTGTGATCCAGCCAGAGCCTCCTTGGCCTCTGAGCCTCGAAGGAAACCAGCTGGATGCCACTGGRATCAGGGGGGAAAGAGTTAAAGAGCAGGAGATGAATCAGCCACGGCTCTAAAGGAGGACATTTCCTACCTCTCTGCCCAAGTGCCTCTTCCTGTCTGCAGCCTTTGGGGATGCTTGTGGACCTGCTTGCCTCCAAACGACTTCCACAGTGAGAGGAAAGCTCAGGGATTTGTTTTATTTCCAGAGGAAAATGAGATTTGTGAATGAGCCCGGAGAGCAGCTGCCAGAGATGACCGTGTCACACCAGGAGGGGAGGCCCAGGCAGCAGCTGGTGCCACTC